>JASDQU010683660.1:0-17271 GCA_032191745.1 Picea mariana
GGCTCTTAGTATTGCCAAAAATTCTAGTGTTAGCAACAACATCGACTTTACAATAACACTTGCATATCTTTTTTTTGGTTGGTATTTTTTTTTCTATTAATAACAAGGCCTAAGAGGGTGGCGTTAACAAGTCGCAATCCCAAAATTAATAACTAGAGAACTAGTTAGCTTGCCAGGAGGGAAACCAGACCAATATATTAAATTATAAAAAAAGACCAATATATTAAATTATAAAAAAAAATCAATTGAAGAATTTTCTTTGGCTAACCTGAGTTTGAGTATCTAGTCTAGTATTATGGAAAACAATTAAATTGCTATTAAACAGAGAGCTAGAAGTAGACGAAGTTGTAATCATATTCAAGCTAGTGGTGTAGGAGGACCAATCACTAAGAAGCTATCACCAAGAGACATTGGAGGGGGTGTTAGAGAAGTAGAGGCAAGGTAGTCCCAAAACATCTGAAAATTACCACCTTGCTTCTTCACCAACTAGGAAACGATGGTAAGAAAGAGTTTATTTTGTGTTTCTAGAGCTTCCATCTTGATCTTGGTCTTTTGAAATTTTGATTCTTTGGCCAACATTACTTGAGCCACAAAACATTCGTATGCCAATATAACTCTGTGATTCTAAAAAATTATGTGTCCCTTGCAACACTTGAATCTAGATCATGCACAAAATGGGCGACTTTCTTGTCAATCTCTTGGTCCTCACAATAGGCCCTAATGACCTTTACATCTTCCTCAATGGTATGCATGAAAGACTGTGATTGAGGGTCTATGACAGTAGCATATGTATCAACAATGGCTTTGGCCTTCGAGGTGGATTTGGTGGAGTGGGTCGGCCCCTTCCCACGCTTGAAGCAACACAAAGGCATGGCGTGAACCCAAATGACACCCACAAACCAACCATTGAGAAATCGATAGCAATATCGCATCTCTAAATGAATACCCAGAGAACCAAACTAAGAACTCCTCATTGCAAGCCTAATATAGAGCAAGTTTCCTGTCATAACTGGCACAATTACATTAGAATGAGGGTGCGTCATTTGTTGGGGTGGGGAATGTGTCCTTGACAACATATGAACCTCCCCCATAACCATCAACCACCATCAAGGATGCCTCATTGTCCAAGGAAGTGGAAAGTACATGTTGTCCGACTTGTGGTTCTGAGCCAAAGTTATAAGGTAAGGACTCAGGAGGTGGGTTCGTGCAGGCATGTGAACCTTCTATTCAGCTCACACGACACCTCCTCATCAATCATACCAAGCACCCCATCTGAGGAATAACCCTTATGTATCTTAGTGAGACTTCTCTTCTTTTTATTTTCCATAGTTCGTGTCTCTTTATTTCTTGAGCTATGTGAAAAAAACAAGTAGGTAATTCTTTTTCATAGAGAGAAGATTCATTTCATCTTGCATTGCATCAAGAATGATTTTCCTTTCACATGGCAAGAAGTATGCTTGATATTTCAAAATCCCCAAAATTAAGAGTTGTTGTGTTGTCTGGAGCTTCACTCAATGTGCAATCCAAAGCTTAATTCTAGCCCCTAGTTTTGACTATTAAAAGTTATCTAGATGTATTTGAAGAAATCAATGACAATATTGGAGTTATAAATATTACCTTCGAGAGTTTGCAAACCTATGGAATAGGAATAGACACTTAAGCTAGAAGATATCAATGTTGTTATGCTCCAATATTTCTCTGAACTTCCTACTATTGGATATGATTACATTGTCATTGATGCCCTTGTCTTAGGTGTTTCTCTTGCATGATTTCTACTAGCTCTCGATAAGTACCAATGATGATAGCTCTTTTATGCACTCACTTTCAACTAACAAGTGCTATAGAGGCCTCTAAGGGCCTCCCTCCCCACATTTAATAATATATCTAATAATGAATCAACAATTAGAATTCTATCCAGTCCTTGATAAAATGGAATTTCAACTAGCCCTAGGATCTAGAAAAAGGTTCAAATCCCTTTGTATTGATCCTCAAATAAAGAGATGTTTTCAAGCACATAGAAGACTTGCAAATCAGTAGCAATTTAAAGAGAAGTTACCATGGTTGAGGCAAGGATAGTAAAAAAAAACAACAATGCATCCCACATAACCAGGTTGACAGGAAAATCGATTTTCTCCTTCCCGACCCCAACACGGCAGACAAGGAGGGCATAATATGAGAAGACAATGGATCTATACTACCATATTTTGGATGTGATGGCTACATTTTTTGGCACTAAAGAATAGTTAGGTGGACCTCGAGTATGTTTTCTAAGTAGAGTTAATGAATTATTCTAGAGAATAGATTACCTTGACTCTAAGATCGTCCTCACTAATTGCATTAATTTACTAGGCATCAGCTTCCAAAGCATCATTCTCGATTGTAGTTAGAGGGGATAACAATTATGAACTTTTGTAATATACACTTCATTCATGGTTAAGAATTTATCATACTTAATTTAATTTAAAAAATATTATTATAATCAACAACTTTGTTTTTTTCTTTGACCAAAGACATTAATATTTTAAAAAATATTATTTTAATGAACAACTCTATTTTATTCTTTGAAGAAAGACATAAATATTTTTTTGGCATGATCAAAGCCTTAATATAATATATAAAATTACAATGCTAACGGAAATTTCCAGAGCGGGGCGATAAAGAGCTCCAAATGCTTAAACCCTACCCAGGGTGCTCACTGGGAATTTGTGTGAGCCATGTCTATGTTCTATGTGGTCCGCAGGGCAGTCCCTTCTGTAGCACCAGAGGCTTTCAGAGCCTTAAAGCATCATTGGTTCATACATTCAGCCCTGGGGTCTGCGTTTCAAAACCGTTGCATCCATTTAGCCCACGGGTCCGCGTTTAAAAACCGTTGCACGAAAGAAATAATAAAGGGAACACCATGGGTTTCCAACCGCGCGGCTACTTCAGTTGGCTATACGAAATCCAACGAAAACCTAGCGAAACTGCTCGAAGATGAGATTCAGTGTGCGCTTGTATCGGACCCTACCACCGAGGTAAAGTAAAAGAAAAACCTCTAAGAGCTTATGATCTCATTCTGAAGAGTTGCTTATAGTCATGGTTCCTTTGTATTAAATGTGTTTGCAGGATGCTAAACCCCGGGGCGCCATACCCTGGAAGATTGAAGACATACTGGACAAGCAGGCGGTTATTTTGTGGAAGAAATATAGTAACGAGGATATAAAAGTTGAAGTTGACCCGGAGGACACGGGCAGTGATCTTTATGTCAATTTTACAGTCACTATTTCTAAAGGAGAAGGCCCTTTCCTCGAATTTATTTGCACTGGGTATTACGACGAGGTTATAATCGATGCCATTGCCTTCAAACATCCACAGAAAAAAACATCAGATGAAGGAGATCGAGTTCCGTACGAGGGACCTGACTTCGAGTGAGTATCATCATGCCTTACCTCTTTTTTTTTCGCCGTTTTTGTCTTCTCAGGGTTTGAAGGGTTTTTAGTGTTCGGGTATCGGATTTCTTCGGGTTTTGGGGGTTTGGATTTTCAAGTTTTATGGGCTTTATAGGGTTTGAGGGGTTTGAATTTTCAGGCTTCTGGGGTTTTAGGGCTTTATTTGGAACTTTAGGCTTTTGAGGGTTGGCTTAAATATATGAAAGTTGGGTTTATTGATGGGACCTTTTGTTTATTGGGTTGTAGCGATTTGAATGAGAGTTTACAGAATTTCTTTTATAAATACCTGGAAATGCGAGGCATCGTGCCCAGCCTAACAAATTGCCTGTGCGATTTGAAAAACAAGGAGAGGAAGGAAAATATCAATTGGTTGATATGTTGAAAAGTAGAACGTAAATGACATTTTTGTTTTGAGGCTGATTGTGTATCAGTGAACAAAATGGACCGATCAATATTGAAATGCAGAGGAAAATGACAGAGGTCAGTTGCCCTCAATGCAGGAGAAGTGCTAGTTTCTTTAGTTTTATCATCCTATATACTATTCTAGCCAAAAACTCTCCAGTGGTCTGTTATAATGTTACTGTTCAGGAGGGGCCTTTCTCAAAAATGTTATTTGGGGAAAGATTGCTGCCTTTGAATGTTTATCTTGTCACGGATGAATGCTCTTCTGTGTTAGAACTTCTAATTTATTATGTTGGGATTCTATTATCCGGCTAGATATATATCAATTGTAAGAGTTACGTTATTTAGTCGGTCTAACTATCAGAGAGTGAAATTCTAGCCCTGGTGATTTGATTTTTTGATAGTAGAGTTTGTTGAAATCAGCGAGGTTTTAATATTGAACCATTATTAGGTTCAGATGTTCATATTAGAGCATCCTTACCTTTCTCATCCATCCAGTTTTAAAATACAGAGGTGGCAAATAAAATTATGTTTATGGTATACTACTCAAGTACTTTGTTTTATAATCTTTAAACCTTTTTGGTTTTATATCTTATAAACTGCTACCAAATAAAACCTATATAGCATATTCACTTATTTAAGAGAAAAAACTTCAACTTCAAGGGAGGATGGGTTTTTATAGATGTGAGTTAAAACCTATATAGCATATTCACTTATTTAAGAGAAAAAACTTCAAGGGAGGATGGGTTTTTTTTTATAGATGTGAGTTCAACTATAGTTTTTCCCATTGATTTAATCATATTGACTTATTTAAGAGAAAAAACTTCCATTGATTTAATCATATTGACTTATTTAAGAGAAAAAACTTATTTAAGAGAAAAAACTTGAAGGGAAGATGGGTTTTTATAGATGTGAGCTCAACGATAGTTTTTCCCATTGATTTTATCATATTGACTTATTTAAGAGAAAAAATTTGAAGGGAAGATGGGTTTTTATAGATGTGAGCTCAACGATAGTTTTTCCCATTGATTTTGTTACTTAGTAGCTTTGAATCTATACCCATTTCATATTTTTGTGTTTGAATTTGTTAATCATTTTCATATTTTTGATGTTTGAATTTGTTAATCATTTATTTGCAGCAATTTCATACTTTTGATGTATGAAAGGATCTATGTGTTTAATTTACCAATTCACATCATCACTGTGATAATGTGATCTTGGGTTATGTCTAATTCACCAATTCACATTGGTAATGTGATAATGTGATCCTGTAGATCATGGGTATATGAAGTGATATTATGTGAACTTATTAATGTCATCCTCTTCTACTTTGTGATAAAAAAATTTATTTTTTTTATATCTTCTTTTATGTTGAGACAATTTCATTAATTTTTAAATTTTTTATTTTTATTTTTATTTTTTGAATATTTATTTGAGGCACATTTTATTTAGAGGGTTGCAACCCCCTATTTGTAATTACAATACTCAACCACTAATGCTAACCAACTAGGCTAACTTTGATACAATTGTTAATTTGAATTATTTTCTTTATTTCTTTTATTATGGACCATGGTTGTATTGAAGAGTGGTGAGTATGATTCCATTTGCTTGATTGACTGATACTTTAGAGATAAATTGTCTATTAAAATTTCTAGATGGTTCCATTTTCACATGTGGTTCATCAATGAGATGAAGAAGGAAATCAAGAATAAAAAACTAATAGAGAACTTAAATAGCATATTCACTTATTTAAGAAAAAAAACTAAGGGAATATGAGTTTTTAGGACAATCTTTGTCACTAGTTTAAGGCTTCATCATCAGAGTAAACACTAGTGAGGAGAAGAGTAACTCTATCATTATCTGAGCTTCTTGACTAATGAAATGATTAGAACACTGAACATGCTCATATACACACAATTCCTTCTTCCCTTATTTTCTTCTGAAATATTTATGACTTTAGAAGTCCTCTATCAACACTATGAAACTGCAACTATAAAACCAATTTTAGCACTAATTAATCATCACAAATGTATAATTTAATATATTGATGCATAATTTAATATATTATTTACACATATCAAACAATATGTTGAGTGCTCTATACAATCAATCTAATTGTACACATATAAATACAAGAAGTTTTGTTTCAAGATAGAAAAACTACCTTGATCATGCAATCTATCCAGTTGAGCAAATATCTCAAACTCACATCATTCTTGGAAGTATTTGGTTGGAGAGAATATCTCAAATCCAAGTAGATCTAACCACCTAATACAACCTAGGAAACAAACTCTATATGTAGAGACCAACTCTACCTAATTATGACCAATAATAATAATAACCAAAAATGTGATCACACCTAAGACAAGTAGGAATTACATATTCCAACACTCCGTTAAGGTATGCAACAAATGCTCCACTATGAATCAAAGAACCTCTTGATTAGAAATGTCTATCTCTGGTCCATCCTGACACTTTCATCTCGTACCTTGATCATAAATACATCACCACTTTGTCAAAGTCCATATAAAGGAACAACCATCTGTTACACGTAAAATTTTCTCACTTTGATAATGTTACGTCCTCATTGTCGTAAATGTCGCACTTTTGTCGCAAGTTTCGTAAGTGTCACATTCTCGTCATGTAAGTGTCACATTGCGAATGACACCTTGGAAACACTTGATACAACCCCTAAAGCATGTTATAAGAAGAAGCCACATCATTTGGCAGTCGGAACAAAGTGTTTTTCTATGAGAAATGGTCATCTTGGCAACTTTTGGAAGATTAACACTTCCCTGCTCATATGCAGGGAGCACTGACGCTCTTTGTCTATCTAGCAAAGAGCTTTGAAGTGTTATGTTTTTCCATTGTAAGGGAGTGTCAAATTGGTTGAGAAAATCTTGGGATAAATCCCCTTTTTCTCTAAGGACATATATGGATGGATCGAGTTGGTTTGGCTCGAATCTAACCCTCAAGCTACATCTAAGGGAGATGTCACAACTAATGGAGTCATATCCTCAACTAATTCCAAATTTAACCAAAGTGGTTGAGCCTCTCAAAGCCTATAAATGGAGGCATTCTCATGGTAAACAAGGAGGAGAAATAATAAACAAAGCATTGTTATTCTAATCGTGGATCTTTCGAGCAAGGGGTTGGACAAGGAGGACTTGGAGAAGTTGCAACATCATCTGAAGATTGTAAGTGTCTCTTTGAAGTTCTCATCAATATACTTGGCTTAGTTTATTCTAATATGTGTTTTCATGTATTTGTCTATGTTTGTTTTAATCGTTCATAGATAGATCAAATTTGTCTAATCCATTAGAGTAGGAGATAATTGTTTGTATTTTTGTCATCCATCGCAGGTACTATTCGAGACTCATGGATTGGAGAAACGTGGACAAACTTCGAAAGTGAGGTACATCATAATATCCCTCTTACTCGCTTTTTCGATGGGCATAATTAGTCTATAGGAATGGTAGTTTACAAAGGTATTTTTCTGTCCCAGTAGAGGGGTTTGTACTCCGAGGAAAGATTCACTTGTTCGCAGGGGAATTATTTCATAACAGAAATTGGCGACTCCATTGGGGAACGGATTTGCAGTTTTTTGTTCCTTCCTTGGTTTTTCCCCACCTTTTGTCTATATTTAGATCCTAATTGTTGATTTGATCTATCCTTATATATTATCATCTTTGGTAAGTTTTCTTACAGAGTCTCTGATCAGATTTCCTCGAGTTTTTGAGTTTTTTGGGTTTTTTCCAAAATTTGTCTCAAGACTAGCGCCCTCTCTAGTTAAAGTAAAAGCGTTGATAGCCAGAGCAACGCTCCCCCAGAGTGTATTAGGGAGTGTTGTAGTGCTCTAGTACTTTGATATCCAGAGCGTCGATTTTTCTTGCTTTTGAAAAATTGTTGACTGTTTGCTTAGTGGGTACAGTCCTTTGATCTTCCTCTTTGGTTCAGTTCCTATTCTGTCAGATCTTGTTTTATGTTTTACTTAAATTTTTTTATTTTCATTCTTTTAGTCTTTATTGGGTTTGTCTTTCCTTACTACAAAATCGATCATTTTCTCATAAAACTCTCTTTTCAATTATCCGATTGATTAGAGGCTTTCACAAGGGAAGTTATTGATCTTAGCATTGTTCTCTTTGTATTTGATCCCTTACTCAATTTTGAAAGGCTATTAAGTCTGATTTGTTTTTCTTTTTGGTGTTTTTCTTTGAGTGGAAAACTTGTTCTTCTTTTAGTTTCTTATTGACTGTTGAGAGTGTCTTTGTTTGTGTTATTTTTCTCATTCTTTTTCAAAATCACTATAGTGAAGTCATTTTTCATTATTAGTGAAAGTAAGAAGCATAAGACAAACTTTTCAATTTACATTTGCAATCAAACAAAGAAATACTTGTATGCATTGGTTTTGAATATTGGAAAGGTTTTCTTTATAATTTGGAATTTGTTAGAATTCTTTTTTAGAACGAAATAACATTAATTTTTTCATTCTTGAGTGCTTGTTAGTGAAAGAAAAGAAACTCTTCTCCTTCTCATAGCTAGAATTTCATTGAAAATAAAATTTGTATCTCATTATTTTCATATTTTTAGAGTCGAGTATCAAACATCATCAGTTTCACTTTCATTCCCCTTTGTGCAACGAACAACCATAAGAATGAACGCTAATTAAAATCAAACTAGAAACTTTTTATTTTTAAGATCTTTACACCAACACTAAACTGGGACTAGAGCTTTGGAATAGGCCATGAGAATAACTCTCCAAAAAATTCAAGACAAATTCAGAATCTTGTGATAGGGAGAGTAAATCCAACTTTCATATAAGCATATATGGGAACCCCCTCTCACATAGGGGTTACGCACGAGGTCGCGCTCTGGAGAGAAACGAAGATTATCCCTTCGAGGCTTAATCATTCGTAGCAGTACGATCGTATATTGGGGGTTCTTATTGAGGTTCAATTGTCTTCTTTTGTTCTCAGAGCTTCATGAATTCTGAATCCGTTCAGGGTCCTCTGTATTTTACCTGTCCACTTGTCCTCAGTTCTCTTAAAGGATTTTGGACTTGATATCCTTCCCATACGTTCAGACTTGATTGTAAACTGTATCCGTCCATAGGCTGACTGCGAGTTGATATCCTTAGTAGCCACAATCTTTAAGGTCCTTACACGAGGTGATGATGAAGGGAAGTCTTCATTGTACCTGGAACAGATGTTGGTCAAACTCACTCGAGCTCCTTGGAGGGTAACCCATGGGTAAAATCATGAGGAAGCTAGCACCAAGGTGTAATTTTGTTAAGCGGGTCAACAACATAACTGATCCACCCACTCATATCCTAGCCCCTTCTCACTTTGATCCTGCAATGTTGGATTTCATTACAACTAATACGTTCATTGAGAGAAGGCATTCTTTGGTTGTTAGTCTTCTATATTTTTTAGCGAGTGTTGTTTGTTTTCTTTGAGTTGTCTTAAAAAATTGGTATTGTGGCCGAAAAATTTCTTCGTAGATCACGTAGGATGCAAGGGTTACCTTCAAAAAGATATGAACCCTTACCTCCTAACTCACCTAAAGAAATTTTGAATTGTTGAGAACCATTCAAACATTGGGATTGTTGCTACTCCTTTGCTATCAAATCTCGAGAGAGCCTTAGTTATGGTTGAGGAAGGCACCCTTCCTGTCAACCCCACTTCGCAAGTGTCTCTCGATCCACTCCTTGTCCGATTGGATTCCTCAGGTGACATTATAGTAGAATATTCTATCACTTATCGTCAAGTCCATATAGTTAGTTAGATATGGAACCAATACAACTGAATTTTAACGAAGAATACACTACCCATGTCAGTTCTACTGAAATGGTATATCCACATCAAACTTATGTTCGTTCTATATGGAGAACTCCATCAAGACAATACATTTATGAAAACTTTTATTTTAGCCGACCAACTTTTGACCCTTCGCATGCCTCTAATACCACCGGTGCATAGGCATGACTGTCAGGTCAGCCCATTGTTTGTCCCATCAGACCAATATTTAATATTGCTACCGCTTCAGGGAAAGTTCACAGTGAAACAAGAGTCGTGTTACCAAGTCAGTTGCAAAGTACCTTGACCATTACACCTTATATCCCTCTTCAAACTACAATTATGTATACTCCATAGAATCTTGTTGGGACATATTCACATCACAGAATGAAAAAACCTGCCACACAACTGAACCCAATTGTCGGTCAAATCCCTATCGGGGTGAAACCTTCCTCCAATATGAAAATATTGACTGGGGGGAAACCCTCTCTTACCGGTCATACCCCAGTTGTTACCCAATCAATAACAGGGGGACAACCTCAACCTTCATACACCGAAAACCCCCCACAATCCTGGGGACCACCCCAAGGAGGTCAATTCCACCAACCACATTAGGGAGGGCCATCAAACACCAACTCACAAGGAGGAATCCCAAATCCAAATCCTTCTGGACTATATTATGGACAACCTTTCTCGGGAGTCCTGAATCCCACTTGGATTCCTCAAGGTCAATCGTCTTTTCCTCCCCAAGGGCCAAATCCTTACCCTCCTCAGGGTCAACCTAATTACCCCCTCAAGGTTAACTTGGCTACCTGCCTCAAACGAACTATCCTCCCTCGGGTTACACTAGTTATCCTCCCTAGGGGAAAATGGATTTCCCCTCTCCTTTTATGTACATTCCTCAACAGATAAATCCTACTTTTGTTAGTCAAGAACAACATCATATGGGAGGGCCTGTTGGCTACAACTATCCACCTCAACCAGTTTACGGCCCTACTAGTGTCCCTATGCCACACGAGTATCATCCACAGATCAATCGATAGCTACTGTTATTAGCCACTCTAGATCTACCAGATCTGTCGATATTGAAAAATGATCCCATATTACATTCTCCGTTTTGGCCAGTTATTCCTACTAAATTGTCTTCTGATATACCAAAATTTGACGGTAAACTTGGCGAAGACCTTAATAACCACGTTATGGATTTTCATCTATGGTGTTCATCAAATTCACTCATGGATGATTCTATCATCCATCGATCGATCCATCAAAACCATCCTCCACCGCTCATGCAGATGGAGTTATCAGTTCTGTCAAAACCCAGTCCAGTTCACACTCAACCGGCATGACCAATCATTCAGTCACTACCCCCTCTACCAGATCAACTTCACTCCTATCCAATCCCCCCCTAACTTAAATATCCAAGGTGAATGTAGTTTAATCTGCTTCTCCACCACAGTGTGGAGGAAAGAATAAAAATAAAAATAAACCAAAGAAAAATAATAATCAAACTGAAAATGTAAAAACACAAACACGACCAAATGTTACTGAGAAACAACCACAACATAAATCGAAATTTCCATGTCTCATTTGTGGTGACGATCACTACACGTGAGATTGTCCTCATCGGGATGAAGTTGCCAACATCTTTAAAGGAAATTATCAACCCGTTGTACTGACACATCCTTTTCCATAGCAGTGGTCAATGGTTGCACACGCTCCTGCACCTCCAACAAGAGGAAATCCAAATCATCCTCCTAACGAGGAAGCTTCATCGAGTGCACACATTTACATGTTTAATGGGATAAATTCGACTACTCACACTACGACATATGACACACCTCCAGGTAAACCTGTTAAGGAAAAAGTGACTACTAGTACTACACCGGATCCACCACCTACTACAATTACACCTCCATCTTGGTCACTCCAAATTGAGAAACCTAACTTTGAATCCATTCTACGCCATCCCAAGAGAATAATTCGAAAGTCGGCTTTCAATCCAAACTCGTGTGTTGCTCAAAACTACAACATCATTGAAGATTTGGCTCAAGCACCTTGCACTATGTTAGCTCTTGAAGTTCTACAACACTGCCCTACCCAATGTAGGATTCTCTTGGCAACCATCGAAGATATAGATACGGATTCATCAAACACTCTCACATTTAACCTGGATAATTTTAAATCACAACTCTCTCACCAATTGGCTTTCTAGATCGATGTCATTGTTCATAATCAACATATTCATCGTACGATCTTGGATGAGGGGGAATACACATGCGTCATGTCCTTGGATTGCTGGAAATTCCTTAAATCACCTGGTCTCAATCAATATCCCACCATGTTACACACTTTTTATGGACAAGGTTTCCGACCTCACAGATTATTACAATCCTTAGCCGTTCAATTGGGAGGAAAAATTGTTTTGTCGATGTTGAAGTAGTCCATTCCCCCCTCGATTATAACTTGTTGATAGGGAGAATTTGGTTTTATGCTATGAATTTCGTCGCTTCATCGTTTTTTATATGTGTCCAATTCCCTCATCAAGGTAAAATTGTGACCATCGACCAGTTATATTACTGCACCCCCAATGCCCGCACTCAAACGACCAATGACATTCCTTTTCTAGGAGACTCAAAAATCATTTATGAAAGTATTGGGGTAGGACTCTTGAAATATTATTCACTCATGGGTACTTTCCCTACAACTCTTCCTCCCACTATGCAACACATTGCCACGATCAATATGATATTGACTATGGCACATCATTCCTTTGAATCATCCGATCCATGGATCATTCCTAGTCCCTTATAATTTTATACACTAGGTGACACCATGCCACTTATTCCTATAGAGGTTGAATACGACACTATCCAGTCTACCTCTCCTTCATCGGACGACCAACATCTGTTGGCATCTACAACTTATTCGTTACCATCCTGGTTAGATTCCCTATCCTCTACTTTCGACTACATCCTACATATTTTTCCATATGATGAATCTATTATGGAAATGCTTAGCATCGAGGAGGCACCATTGGATGACAACCACCATCGTTCGTCCTTTCTGCCTAGTTTGGATGACATAGAGAAAGACATTTTATCTATATTTCCTAGTGATATCATCTATTCTCCCCAAACTCCAATACTCACTCAAGATACCATCTCTGAGGGGAATTTGGGTAATATATCTTCCACGATTACAGTCGACATTTTTAATATTATGGTAGCTTAGGGAGGTATGAACCTCTATTGTGACTTATGACGAGACTAGAATCCTCCGGAAGGAAGCAAAGAATTGAAGGACACCCTAGACAAGTTGTCGGCTGGACAAATACATTTAATATGAATTTATTGATACCCAGAAGGAGAAGTCAGCCCCAGTTAAACTGCCTAGATTACTATAAATACAGGGCACCAGTTTTCATTATTCATCATCTCAGCAGTTGCAGTGAGAGCTAAATCTGTGCAGGCAGTTGCAGGCAACGACAGTTTGGTGCGCAAGTTTCTAGGAGAGCCTGGAAAGTGGTGCACTAGCTTCTGGGTGGGATCATCTGTTCTGCTTAGTTTCTATTTCTTGCTTGGTGCATTAGCCTCTCTTGGATATTGGATTGCTACCAGGATTCTCTTCTCAGTCAAGGTCAAGGTGCTCGGAGGGTGGCTTCGGCCAGTGGTTGGGTGACAAGGGTATTGTCAATGGTAAAACGAGCACAATCTTCTATATTCTAACAGGTTATGGGCCCACACCCCTTCAATCAGCCTAAAACGCTGGAAGGAAACATAGTCGCTAGATATTGAGCTCATTGAGGAACTTCCGCTAGGGTTACTAGCAGGAGCAACTTCTAAAGCATTGCAGCTAGGGTTACTAGCAGAAGCAGTTGCAGAAACCCTAATTCTTAGATCCGGCACCTTGTGATGGAGCATCTCGCTCAAGGAGAAGATATTTAGATGCACCCTAACTCAACACACCTATTGACTCTCTCAAAAGATAGAAATGATGAAGTTGAAGTTTTGGATCAAGGCATGACTAGTTACCAGTCAATCGAAGACATGTGTGAAACAATTAGTCTCTTACACTACTCAACACTCACCGGGACAATTGAAGACGATATGTGGATAATCGACAGTGAAGCTTCCAGGCACATGACAGGAGATCAAGCTAGACTCTCAAATCTCAATGAGAGAAAGACATCATACAAAGTGGAGCTTGGAGACAAAAGCACTTACCCCGTGGAAGGATTTGGACAAGGCTCCGTCAAGTTGGAATCAGGTAATCATGTTCACTTAAGAAATGTTTTATATGTGCCTGGTTTAGAAAATAATCTTGTATCAATATCATGTTTAGAAGACAAAGGAAACAGAATAGCCTTCATGGATGGAAAAGTGTTATCATGGCATAAAAATTTCAGCATAGAAGATGCTAGGGTTATTGGAAGGCGTGAAGGAAATCTGTATAGATTACTAGAACGAAATGAAGAAGCTCTAGTACATGACGAAGTCAACCCTAATGAGATTTGGCATAGAAGGTATGCTCATATCAATTATCAAGCATTACCTTTCCTCAGAAAGATGGTTGAAGGAATACCAGAATTGAAATCTACACATGAAGGAATTTGCAAGGGATGTTCCCTTGGGAAGAATATCAAGAAACCATTCCCAAGAAGCAACAACAGATCTAAGGAAACCCTAGATCTAATACACTCAAATGTTTGCGGACCGATGCTAGTCAGATCTCTAGGAGGGTCTCTTTACTACGTAACCTTCATATATGACTATTCAAGAAAGATGTGCCTATACCTACTGAAATCAAAAGACGAAGTATTCAGGAAGTTCCAAGAATTCAAGGTAGAAATAGAAAACCTTACAAACAAGAAGATCAAGACATTAAGAACAGATAATGGAGGAGAATACACCTCGAAGGAGTTCGTTTCATTCTGCAAATCGGCAGGGATTAGGAGGGAGCTGATTGTTCCTCATAATCCTCAACAAAATGGTGTAGCGGAAAGAAAGAATAGATCTATCGAAGAAACGGTAAAAGCCTTATTGAATGATCAAGATCTATCCATGTTTCTATGGGAAGAAGCAGCAATGACGACAATATATGTACAGAATAGAAGCCCTCATCGCATATTGAAGGACATGACACCAAAAGAAGCATTCTCAGGTAAGAAACCTAACATAGAAAACTTAAGAATATTTGGATGTCAAGTTTACTCTCATATTCCCAAAGATAAAAAAAATAAACTAGAACCCTCAGGAAAGAAGGGGATATTCGTGGGATATAGTGATTCATCCAAAGCCTATAGAATATATATTCCAGAACAACACAAGATAGAAGTAAGCAGAGACATAGCATTCAATGAAAGGATTGTCTTCAGAAAATCTATTGAAGAAGATATAGAAGAAGAAGAAATTGAAGAACTAAATGAAGAAAACACAGAAAGTGAAAATAACGAAAAGGATCAACCTGATCATCCTATGGAGCCATGTGAGAACATTGATCCAGATAATATACCAAAGAACAAGAAATGAACAGCTTGGCTTGAAGCCACATTACAAGACGCAGAAAGAATCAAGGTTCCAGAAGGAACGTCCAGGAAGAGTAAAAGACCGAAAAGATTCTCAATTTATGCAACATACATGACAAAACTTCTAGATAAAGAACCTACTACATTCGAAGAAGTAGTCCAAAAGGGACAATGGAAAGAAGCTATGGCGGAAGAACATCAGTCCATTATGAAAAATGAAGTATGGGAAATTGTACCCAGACCTAAAGAGAAATCAGTGGTAACCTCAAAATGGGCATACAAGATCAAACATGCAGCAGATGGAAGCGTGGATAAATACAAGGCAACATTCATGGCCAGAGGGTTCTCCCAGAAGGAGGGAGAATATTATGATGAAACCTTTGCTCTGGTGGCAAGGTATACCTCCATCAGAGCTATCATATCTCTTGTTGCTTCCATGGGATGGAATCTACACCAGATGGATGTCAAGACAACCTTTCTCAACGGAGCTATTGAAGAAGAAGTATATATTGAACAACCTCAAGGATTTGAGGTACATTCCAGAGACACTCACATTTGCATATTGAAGAAGGCTCTATATGGACTCAAGCAAGCTCCAAGGGCTTGGTACGCCAGAATGGACATCTATCTAACAAGACTTGGTTTCTCCAAAAGTCATGCAGATCCAAACCTTTATTATAAAATCGTGGATAACGCACCTGTGATTCTACTATTATATGTTAATGATCTATTCATAACAGGTGAAGAATCTCTAATCATCCAGTGCAAGAAGGATTTAGCCTCTAAATTTGATATGAAAGATCTAGGTCTCATGCATTATTACTTGGGACTATAAGTATGGTAGACGCGTGGTGAATTATTCCTTGGACAAGGAAAGTATGCAATAAAGATCCTTTAGCATTTTGGAATGATGGACTGTAAGTCTATGGACACTCCTATGAATGCGGATATAAGAAAAGTGAAAGTCCCAGATTCCAATCCAGTAGATCCATCTCTATATCGGCAACTAATTGGATCATTGATGTATTTGGTAAATACACGACCAGATATTTGCTTTGTTGTAAATACATTAAGTTAGTTCCAGGTGGAACCTAGACAAGAACATTGGATAGCTGCAAAGCATGTCCTAAGATATATTCGTGGGACAATAAACTATGGGTTGAGATATACCGCATCCAGTGATATCCAACTTCATGGATTCACAGACTCTGATTGGGCAGGAAGTACAAAAAACAAAAAGAGTACTTCAGGTATGTGTTTCAGCTTGGGCTCCACTATGATATCTTGGGGCATCAGGAAACATAAGTCTGTCACACTCAGTACAGCAGAAGCAGAGTATATGGCAGCTTGTGAAGCATGCACAGAAGCAGTATGGCTAAGGAAGTTAATCTCCTATTTATTTGACTAGACTCTAGAATCGACCATAATATATTGTGATAATCAGAGTTGCATAAGATTATCTGAACATCCAATGTTTCATGAAAGATCGAAGAACATTGAGATCAAATACTACTTTATTCGAGATAACGTCCAATAAGGAGAGGTAAAGCTCGAGTATATCCCCACTGATGAGCAGACAACATATATCCTAACAAAACCTCTATCCAAAATTAATTTTGCATATTTCCGAGAGAAGATGGGGGTCATGGAAATAACTCCCTTAGCTGAAAGAGAAGATTCTCCAAGCTAGAGAAGTTACGGAAAAATATTCTTGAAACACATTTATTTTTGTGATTTAAATAACTCTCTAGTTAGGAGGGAGCACTGAAAACATTATTTATTTTTAATTGAAAATTATTCCAGATTGGACAGATGCTTTCTAGTTCGGAAAGTGGATTGACATTTCTGACGGACAGTGACTTCCCATTGTAGTTGACATGGGAGGCAGACTGATTACTGATGTATCATAGACAACGAGCTCCCATTGTGGTTAACATGGGGAGTGGTCTAGGATAGTCATTCTTCTTGGTAGTACTATGAGTAGTGGTCAAGTAGAATGGTCTGCCTCGCCAGGCAATCATTCTTTTGAAGTTCACAGTTGTGAGCAGTTTTGAAGAATGGTCCATTTTGGAGTTTGATGTAGGACAAACATTCCTCGAGGGTTATACATTCTCCTCAG
>JASDQU010683660.1:24867-45604 GCA_032191745.1 Picea mariana
CCTTTCTTTCTGTGTGCAAGTCCTGACAGACCCGCGGGCTATTCTTGCGTGCTTCCAAAACTCCAAGTTTTAGGTGCTAACCCCTTTTTCATTAGCCCTTTCCTTCATATGGCCATGGGCTATGACCTCATGGAAAATTGTGATTGCGGGTGTGGGAAAGAGTTGTTTTAGGCCAACCCGCTTTTCTCCCCGCAATTCACCTCCAACTGCCATGTATCACTTTGTTAAAACCATGGTATAAATTGCGGCCCGCTCTCAGATTTTTAACATCCGAGCAAGTTCTGGCCCTGCAATCCAGCTCGTCCGTCAATCTCCAGTCCCTTGGAGATGATCCATGATCAATGGCTGATATCTATCCTCCCTTTTCTACCTTCTTTCCTTCTTCCACACGCGATCCCAAATCTACATGATTTGTCGACATGTAGCTCCATTCCAAATCAATGGCTACAGTTGATTTCGACTCTCTGACCCTCAGGAGTTTCAACTCTCAACTATCTTATTTTCCCCGTATGACAATATTCTGGAGTAGAATATCTATTGACACCTGTCCTCAATAATCGGATGGTTGTTATGAACTCCGGCTCTCTGGCCTTCGATAGTTCTCACGTCTCCACACACAAATCTTCGACAAATCTTCTGCCACGTGTCCTCTCCAAATCAACGACTGTGATTCTCTTCGGAATTTCAGCGCTTTCCAAGAAAGACCAGATCAACGGTCATTCGACCTCCTCCTTGATCAATGATCGAGATCTCCTTCGTAACTTCAATGCTTTCATCCTCTGATTTCCTGCAGAGTTCTCCGTACCCGGAGTTCCAGATCTGGCGCCACACGTCCAATTTCAGATCAACGACCAAGATTTACTTCGGTTGTTTCTCCTCCTCCTTGTCCACAAACTTCTGAAGTTGTGGATCTTACGACACCTATCCTCCTTGACGATGGACTGTCCACAATCACTTTGGGACTTCGGGACTTTGACAAGTCCACTACTCCTGTGCACACAAGGGTTAAGTATTTTGCGCTTACCTCCGGATCCAACGATTGTTGGTCCTTTGCACTCAAATCTAATGAATGGGATTTGTTCCTCTCCTCTGTGCTTCCTTTGTTCTATTGGAAATTGATCTAATGGTCCAGGCTCCTCCCCATAACCGATTTGATGGCTGTTGTCGATCCTCCTCCTGAGCTTTTGACTTCTTCCGCCTTGGAATATTTTGTCAGTGTTCAAAGGCTTCGGCCTTTGACCTTTCTCCTGCGAGTCTGCCTCCTGGATCTCATCTTTGCTCTCGTAAGCATTATCTCTTCTCATATTTAGGAATTAGAATGATTCCATATCCCACACACTCCTTACGTTATCTCTTCTGATATTTTCGATTTACTTAGTCTCCTAAGGGTCTCGACCCTTCTGTTTCCTTTCAAAGGAAAACTTCGTGCCCTCCTGGCAACCTTTTGCTCAAAGCACCCTTGCTGAGCATTTTCTACAGAGTGTTCAACAACTCTGTGAGTATCTTCCTCTGATACTCTTCTCCTTGAACTCGACAAAGAGTTCTCTCTATGAACACTTGCACTTGTTCGATTCCCACCTAGCAGAGCCCTATAAATTTATCAATGACTCTATTTCTCTCTAAACTCAACACAGAGTTCTTCCTGTGCACTCCTTGCACTTCCGCTGATGAAGGTTCAACGGTATTGTTGATATTATGGTAGTTGTGGGAGGTATTTACCTCCACGTGTAAACCTGAGGAGAATAGAATATTCTGGGAAGCAAGAATAAACCTTAATGAGTTGGCTAATAACCCTAGAAGACAAGTCGGCTTAAGAGGATAATTGATATTAGGTTATTAGCCTACAAGAGAAGAAGTCAGCCAGAAGAAATATTATATACTAAGTAAATAGGCACCCAGAATGAGAAGTCAACCCAGAGAGTTATCCAGAATTAGTATAAATACAGGAGGCCAATCTTCATTTTGGTAGGCATTCTCAGAATGACAGATCTCACTTGTGCGCACTGCAGTTAGCCAGTTTGTGCACAAGTTTGGAGGAGAGCTGTCGTTGCAGCTGCTACAACTAGCAGATTATGTTTTGGCTTGGAATATATCTTGGTTATGGTTTGGACTATTTGATAAGCTCTTGTTTGGTGCACTATCCTTGGAGAAAGGTGTGCTACTCTTTGTTTGGATATCTATCCTAGGGTTTGCTTCCGGAATGATTCTTTGTTAAGGTTAAGGTGTTCGGAGGGTGGATTCGGCCTATGGTTGGGTGAAAATAGTGATATTGTCGATGGTAAAATGATCATATCCATCATATTCTAACAGGTTATGGACCCACACCTCCTTCATTCATTCTAACCACTGGAAGCAAGAATATCCATAAGGATATTAAGCTCGTTGAAGAATTGTCTCTAGGGTTTCTAGCAGGAGTAGTCACCAAAGCACTGCTGCTAGGGTTACTAGTAGGTGCAGTTGTAGAAACCCTAGCCCTCTCATTGAGGCACCTTAAGTGAAGGGATTGACCTAATTTCTAGATAGACCAGTGTGCCCTAGCCTAGCATATCTCCTGGTACTCTCAGCAAGCCAAGACGTTAAGTTTGAGTTTTTGGTCAAAACTAGGGTTGACCAAGTCAAAGAAGCCATGACTTACTCTATGAAGTTGGAAAAAAAGTTAGATGGATCTTCTAACTTCAAAGTGTGGAAGATAAGGATTGACCTCATCCTTTCCAATAATAAGGTGTTGGATATCGTGAAAGGAAAGATTGTGGAGCCAGAGTTTGAAGAAGGAAAAGAGAAGGAACCGTAGGACGTTGTAGTTATGGAGAAGTTCAAAGATGATAACATCAATGCCATGAGTATCATAGTGGACTCTATAAAATACCACTTGATACCCTACATCTCCCATCTTGACTCATCAAAGAAAATGTATGATTCCTTAACAAACCTCTTCTCAGTCAGAAACATTGGAGAAGTAATGAGTATGAAGAATGAGCTATGTGACGTGAAGATGAATAATGGTGACAATGTAACATCATAATTTGTGAGGATATCTCAGTTAAGAGATCAAATACAATATATTGAATAAATCATCTCAAGGAAGTAACTGGTAAACATAGTACTCAATGGTCTTCCCAAGACATGGGATGCATTTGCCGCAAGTATGAACACAAGGAAGGAGTATCCTACATTTGAAGAACTTTGGACTTGTTATTCTTAAGAAGAATCAAGGATCAGTGCAAAAGAGAAACCTCAAAATAAATACGATGATCATTCCTTCACAACAAGATTCAAGAATTCCAGGAACAAAAGGAAGTTTGGAAAGAAGCCAAATCTAGAGAAAGATATGTTAGAAATACAATGCTTCAACTGTCAAAAATATGATCACTACAAGAATCAGTGTCCCAAGCTAAAGAAAAGGAAGGAGACACATGAAGCATTAGTTGTCAAAGAAAAGGAACCTTCAAAGAAGACTAAGAAGGATGAAACAAACTTTTTCCTCTAAAGACAAGGTAACAATACTCTTCTTAGCTCTTGTACATATTTTGTTTGCATAATCTTTGTACATATCTTGTATATCTATCTCTTAGAAGATAATATGTTCCAAGAAGAACTATACCTATAAGATAACGATTTCTATCATCATGACTACAAGTCAGACAATACACATGAAAGAATGAAGTACATCAAGCAAATCATGTGGAAGTTATTACATTAGTAACAACTGCAAGATAAGTCGAAATTAACAATCAAGAATAAATTGGAGAAAGACTTATGACACCTTGCAGAAGGAAATAAGGATGCAAACGGAAGCGTGGATTATTTTATTCCAAAAGAAAAACATGGACTCATACATGAAGAAAGGATAAGGAGGGATCTAATCCTATGATCCATTGAAGATGATGTAATATATATCCATGGTAGCAGCCATGAAAAACAGTACGTGTTCAATTTGACTTTAGAAGAAGCCTTCTTTGAAAAGAAGCTTTAAAGTATCCCTATTTGTCCATCCACATCCATGATCCTATGATGAAATGAAAAAGTTGTAATCTTCAGAGCATGGAATCTATAGAAAACTACATGGACTCAAGAGCTAAAGAGAAACATGAGAAAGAACATGAA
Source organism: Picea mariana (assembly GCA_032191745.1). NCBI lineage: Eukaryota > Viridiplantae > Streptophyta > Pinopsida > Pinales > Pinaceae > Picea > Picea mariana. The sequence continues at coordinate 28,972 of JASDQU010683660.1, forward strand.
GATTCCAAGAAAGAAAGAGAATCCAGAACAACCAGTCATTGTATCAAAAACCACAAGATTACTAACTTGATATGAACTCACTAAAAGCAATCAAACAGAGGAACTGAAGGTTGTGATGAAGAACAGTGTATATAAAAGACTTATGAATGAAATAATTGTGAGATCAAGGACTAGAGGTTCTCTCAGATGGAGGGAGAAGACTATGATGATTGTTTGCTCCAATAAACCAGACATACTTCTACATGAGTCATTATATCATCCGCAATATCCATGGGTTGGATTTTTACATTAGATAATGGCAAAGACTGTTCTCCATAGAAATTGAACAAAGAGCATATGAAGAGAAACCTCAAGGCTTTGAGGTATACCAGAAAGAGACCCTTGTATGTAGATGGAAGAAAACAACTTGGTGGAGAATCTCCAATGCACTGCAGAAGTATGGTGAAGACTTTCTATAACAGAGATACTGTATCAGAATGGTTATTCAGAAGCTCATGATGATGGATCGCTAATCCATGACAAACACTCATGACAACCAAAGAAGTATCACTTGATATGTTCCAGTTTGACCCTTGCCACGATGTTGTGAGCTAACAAGAAACAAAGAGGAATCCAACAATGATTGATCAGAGCTATATGAAGCCTTCAGAGAATACCAATGTTCCAGACAGACCAAAGTACATTGACACTCTCAGTGATGAAGTCTAGAAAAGAGAAAGTGGTTCTCAAATATATATCTCCACAGATGAGTAGATAAGCAGACATTTTGGTAAAGCCTCTATCCAATATAGAAGAGTTTGTGTACTCAAGCTGGAGTTCGTGGAGACGACTTCCCTATTGAAAAGGGAAGATATGACTCTCAGGTTGGGAGGGAGCACTAATGTGTTATTGATTTATGGACAGTCATTTTTTAGTTCGAAAAATGGTCCAGGTTTAGCAGTTCCTTTCTAGTTCGAAAAGTGGTTTGAGATTTCTGATGGACAAGCATTTTCCAATTTGGAAAATGGTCCAGATCGAACGGTCATTTTCATAATGAAAATGGTTAGATGGATTGTTGATGTACCATAGAAAATTATTTCCCATTGTGGTTAACATGGGGAATGGTCTAGGGAAATCTATCTTCTTGAGGGTTACTCAAGAAGACTTGTCCGCCTCGCCGGACAATCATTCTTTCAAAGCTCACAATTGTGAGCAGTTTCAAAGAATGGTTTATTTCTGAGGTTGGTGCAGGATAGTCATTTCCTTTGGAAATGGTCCAGAAAATCATTCCTTAGGGTAGATTCATTCTCTCCAGGTCGCACTTTGTTTAGTGCTGGAGGAATGGCCCAGGTTGGGGAATGGTCCAGGTTCAGCAATCAAGGACAGGCATTCCTTAGGGAAAACTCATTCTCTCTAGGTTTCACTTTGTTTAGTGCCGGAGGAATGGCCCAGGGTGGGGAATGGTCCAGGCTCAAAAGTTGAGACAATTATTCTTCCTTGCTTGAGAAGAATAGTCCAGATAGCTCATCATTGATGTTTTACCTTCTGAGGGAAAATTCTCTTCCAGATCTCACAGATGTGAGTGGAAGAATGGCCCAGATGATTCAGTTTATATCATAACAATGTTTTTTGTGCAGGTTGATATCAGATGATTGATATGGAGATTGTATGTCTCTGAATAGTAGATGTACTGTGGTGGATGTGTTCCACTGATTGTGACTATGTGTCAGTGATCAAGTATCTGTGTGTTACTTGGTGTGGTAGTGTACCACCGGATTGTAGTTGTGTATTACTATGGATCGACCTAATTGTGTTCTATTGAATGATATTGTTCTGATTGCCTTGAAGACTATCAATAGTGTTGGAAATGATTATCATCTAGATGGATGATCAATGGACAGAGATTTCCCAGACGGAAAATGGTCTAGGACATTTATTCTTCTAGGACATATGTTTGGATTAGAAGGATGGTTCTTGTGTCACTCCATGGAGTGAGTGACTTATCCGACATCATGTCTAATTACTTAGATGGAGTATGGTTTCGAGAGATGATTCATCTATTGACACTAATAGTGATGATGGTGCTCATGATCTAGTCATGAGATAGTCTATATGACTATGATGATGCTACCGGGTAAATGGTATGTTTGTGCTCAAGACCATTACCTTCAANAGTATAAATACAGGAGGCCAGTCTTCATTCTGGTAGGCATTCTCAAAACTGTAGAGCTCACTTGTGCGCACTACAATTAGCCAGTTTGTGCACAAGTTTGGAGGAGAGTTGTCATTGCAGCTGCTGCAGCTAGCAGATTATGTTTTGGCTTGGACTGTCTCTTGGTTATGGTTTGGACTATCTGATCAGCTCTTGTTTGGTGCACTATCCTTGGAGAAAGGTGCACTACTCTTTGTTTGGCTATCTAGCCTAGGGTTTTATTCCGGAATGATTCTTTGTCAAGGTTAAGGTGCTCGGAGGGCGGATTTGGCCTATGGTTGGGTGATAATAATGATATTGTCAATGGTAAAATGAGCACATCCATCATATTCTAACAGGTACCTCTCTTGAGCTTATCTGAGGTTAACTTACCTCTGTCAACACACTCCTTGTGGACAATGTGCACTACTTGCACTTGAAAACTCAAAGAAGAGAAACAATTGAAACTTATTCAATACTTCACCAGTTTATGCATTCAAAACAATCTGATTTAAGAAACTGTTCATATTTCATTTTCTTTCCGAGATCTTCTTTTCCCTGTAATCATTTTTAGGCACTAGCCCCTTTCTCTTAGTCTCTAATCCATGTGATCACGGGCCATGACCAAACGCTAGATCACTAGGTGCTTACTTGGGCCTTTGGATTCAGAAGTTTTGAAAGCATCACACAACAATCTCTCGGAGTTCCGGATTACCAAACTCGCGAAGTAGGGAAGATCATCAGTCCACGTCTACCTAACATCCGACGGCTGACACTCACTATGGAACCTCAGGCATCTAAGTTCCGAAACTTCAAAGCTTTGGGACTTCGAAGGATTTCACATCCACACATCCCAAACCTTTGGTGATGTCATTACATCACATTACTTACATTTTCCAATTGCGGGGGGCATGCTGTAGCGGTTTGGAGTAACCCGCCTTTCATCCGGAAATTCTTCTAACGTTGACAAGTAACCCCTCGATGAAACCATGGTTTGGATTGCGGGTTCGCCTTGGATAATTAACTTTCGTGCAACTTGGGTCCCCGAAATTCCTCCCGGTCATCGATCTGGATGTATCGTGATCAACACCAGTGTGGGTCCTCTGACCTTTAACTACGTTACGTAACCTCGACCCCACTAGCCCTGCTCATATGAAAGATACATGAGTTTTTCCACTCCTTTGAACCATCCAAAGAATGCCTCGACACTTTTTGCATTATTTTTTGGTCCACTCTACATTTATTCTTCCAAGTCTCATGTCGTGCCTCAGTGTTCAAGGGAAGTTTCCTCCTCGAGAGTCAACCATCCACAAAATTGTCAGTTTTCGTACCCGTGTCAATCTGTGTTCATCTGCTATATTTGATCACTTTCTTGTGTCAATTCTGTGTCGATGATGGGGGATACATCAAGGCCCTCCTTCAACGAGTTTGTTCCTATCGACTTCAACACATCATCTGGGAATTATACTTAAAAACAAATTAGTACATTGGGACCTGCATGCCTCAATTGAATGCCTCCTTGCTTCCGACAGTATATTTACATCATTGACATCTGATTAGATGACTCTACGAATGTTCGAACTCAACAAATTTATTCACATTCGTTGGATTGTACTAGGCTACCTTGGGAATCATTGACATCACTAGTAATTTCCCTCGCACTTGTTAACAGTTTACCTCAACGACCGATAATCAAGTGGTTTCTACCATGTTCGACATCAAAACATCTATTCACACTGATAGATTCGTACCACATCGGGATTGGGATGAAGACCCTAGGTTGAACATTCATTATGACATATGCTTTACCCAGGTTGTGAAGGAAGTTATTTGACCATACTAATACTCATATTGTCACATAGATCCACGTTGTATTGGTCTGTGGCTATGTCTTATCATCTCGTGGCTCCACTGTGTATTTTGCGTGGCTATGATCAGTTCATGTCATAGAAGTATGGATCCACATTGTATCTCTGGTGGCCATACTCTTAGTCAATATCATCATGGATCCACAATGTATTTATTGGACTCCATGTTAGAAATAATAGGTGTGCTCGTTTAACCATAGACAATATAGAAATATTGTCACCCAACCATAGGTCGAAGCCACCCTCGAGCACCTTAACCTTGATAGAGAATAATTCTGGAAGCAAACCCTAGGCCTAATATCCAATCAATGTAGAGTACCTCTCTTTAGAGCTAGCACATAAGGCCTAAAGTCCAAACCATAACCAATAGAAATTCCAAGCCTTAACCAAGAATACAAGTTGCAGTAGTTGCAACTGCAGTTACTCTCCAGACTTGCGCAATTACTCAATTTCTGCAGTTACTATCAAATGAGCTATGGCATCCTATATTTATACTGCTCCTCCTTATCTGTCTGGGCCGACTTCTCATTCTGGAGGCTAAAAACTCAATATTAAATCTTTCTTTTATTCGACTTGTCTTCTAGGGTTATGTCAATGCTTTAGGGTTTCTTCTTGCTTCCCAGAATATTCTATTCTTATCAGGGTTACACGTGGAGGTTAATAACTCCCGCGACTACCATAATATCAACACTCCCTCCTAGCTAGGGAGGTATTGAAATAAATGGTATTGAACACAAACATACCATTCAACTGGTAGCATCATCATAGCCATACATGCTATCTCATGATTATATCACGAGCACCATCATCACTATCAGTACCATCTGATAGAATCAACTACATCATATCTCAAATCCATACTCCATCTGAGTAATTAGGCATGATGTTGAATAAGTCACTCACTCCAAAGAGTGATACAAGAACCATTATTCTAATCCAGACATATTTCCTAGAATAACAACCATTCCAACAGATGTTGGAAGCCACGCCATGGGCTACAAGGACTATTCTTCTAATCCAGACATACATTTTAGAAGAATAGATGTTCTGGACCATTTTACGTCTGGAGAATGTCTATCCATCATTATACTGACTATCCATCTAGTTGATAATCATCTTCAACACTACTGATAGTCTACATGGAAATCAGAACAATGTCATTCAATAGAACACAACTGTGTCTATCCATAGTAGTGAACAACTACTATCCAGTGGTACATAACCACACCAAGTAGCACACAGATACTTAATCAGTGACACATAGTCAAAACCAGTGGAACACATCCACCACGGTAACATACATCTATTGTCCAGAGACATACAATCTCCATAACAATCATATCATCTGCTATCAACCTGCATAAAACAATATCATGATATAAACTGAGTCATCTGGGCCATTCTTCCACTCACATCTATGATATCTGGAAGATCAGAATGTAAAACATCAACCATGGGATATATAGACTATTCTTCTCAAGCATAGAAGAATAATTATCCCTGATTTCTGATCTTGGACCATTCACGTAAGTGGGCCATTTCTACAGCACTAGTCATAGTGCAACTTGGAGAGAGTGAGTCTGCCCTAGGGAATGCATGTCCCTGATTGTTGAACCTAGACCATTCCTTCGACACTAATCATAGTGAAACCTGGATAGAATGAGTCTTCCCTAGGGAATGATTGTCTGGACTATTTCCTAATGGAAATGATTGTCCTACACCAACCTCCAAAATGGACCATTCTTCGAAACTGCTCACAACTGTGAACTTCAAAAGAATGAATTCGCAATAAGGCGGACCATTCTAATTGACCACTACTCAGAGTGAATTTCAAGTAGAATTACTTTCTTAGACCATTCCCCCACACTGGACACAAGGGGAATCGATGTCTATGGTACATCAAGAATCTATCGAGCCATTTTCATTATGAAAATGACTGTCCGATCTTGACCATTTTCTGAACTAGAAAATGCATGTCCGTCCGAAATCTCAAACTACTTTCCGAACTTGAAAATAACTGCTCATCCTGGACCATTTTTCGAACTAAAAAATGACTATCCATAAATCAATAACAAATCAATGCTCCCTCCCAGCCTGGGAGTAATCTCTTCCTTTTTCAATAAGGAAGTCATCTCCACAAGCCCCATCTTGTTTCTTAAGTACGCAAAATTTTCATCTTGGATGGAGGCTTTATCAAAATATATGCTATCTACTCATTGGTGGAGATATAATGGAGAACCACTTCTCTCTTGTGGATTTTATCACAGAGAATATAATGCTTGATCTCAATGTACTTCGGTCTGTCATGGAACACTAGTTTTCTCTGAAGGATTTCACATAGCTCGAATGATTACATATATTATGGTTGAATTCAGTACTTATGTTTCCTGCTAGCTCATGACATCATGGCAAAGTTCAAACTAAAACATATTCAAGTAACACTTCTTCTCTCATCATGAGAGTTTGTCATGGATTAACAATCCATCATCCCGAACTTCTGAGTAACCATTCTGATACATTATCTCTGTCATAGAAAATTTTCACCACGCTTCTGTTGTATACGAGATACTTTGTATCAAGTTGTTTGAATCCATACAAGGTCTTCTTATATCTGCATACATGGGTCTCTTTCTAATATAAGCTTCTTTCTCACTTCCTTTATTGGGAAGAACAATACTTTACATGTAAATTCCAATCCATGGATACTACAAGAGGTATATCTGGAACAAGTTGTTGTCATAGTCTTCTCCCTCCTTCTGGAAGAACCTATGAATCTTTCAATGCTGCCATTCATAAGTATTTTTCACATTGTTCTTTATCATAACTTCCCTTTCTTATGCTTGATTTCTTCTTAGTGAGTTCAAACCAAGCTGGTAGTCTTTGTGATTCTCGGTTTAATAATTGTTTGTTCTGTCTTTTTCTTTCTTTCTTGGAATCTTCATGTTCTTCCTCATGTTTCTCTTTATCTCTTGGGTCCATGGAGTATTCTATAGATTCTATGCCCTGAAGATTCCAACTTCTTCCTTTCATCATAGGATCATGGATGTAGATGGAAAACCAAGGATACTTTAAGGCTTCTTTTTGAAGAAGACTTCTTCTAAAGTCAAACCGAACACGTGTTGTTTTTCATGGCTGCTACTTTTGATGGGAACATGGATAGATACTTCATAATCCTCAATAGATCATATTATTTAGGATTATCCCCCTTCTAATCCTTACTTCATTCATGAATGCATTCTCTTCTTTTGTAATTGTGTAATCATCTCCCTCCATATAAGATAGTCCACGCTTATGTCTACATTCTTATTGCCTTCTGCAAGGTGTCACTAGTATTTTTCTAATTTTCTCTGTTTTGACTTCTTCTGGGTCTCTTCAGGTTTGATTTTGATTTTGGCTTATCTGGTAGTTGTTACTTATATAATAGCTTCCACAGTAATTGTTACCAAATATTTTCAACATACTTCATCTTTTCATGTGTATTTCTTGACTTGTAGTCATCGTAATAGCAATCCTTATCCTTTTATTCCTCCATAGGTATTTTTTCCCTTAACATATTTTCTTCTAAGAAATAGATATACATGATATGAACAGGAACTATGTAAACATGATATATACAAGATCTTTGAAGAATATTGTTACCTTGACTTAGAATAAGAAGTTTGTTTTATCCTGCTTGACTTTCTTTGAGGGTTCCCTTTCTTCGGCAAATGTTGCTTCGTCTGTTTCCTTCATTTTCTTTAACTCGGGACAATGGATCCTGTAGTGACCATATTTTCGACAGTTGAAGAATTGTATCTTTGACATATCGTTTTCTTGATTTGGTTTATTCCTTGAGCCAAACTTCTTCTTATTCTTGAAATTCTTGAACTTTGTTGTGAAAGCTTGATCATTGAATTTATTTTTGGATTTCTCTTTTGTGTTAATCCTTGATTTTTCTTGTGCACAACAAGTCCAAATTTCTTCAAATGTGGCATACTCCTTCCTCATTTTCATGCTTGCGTCAAATGTATCCCATGTCTTGGGAAGACCATTGAGTACTATATTTACCGGTTCCTTCTCTGAAATGATTTCTTCAATAACTTGTAGTTGATCTCTTAACTGAAAGATTCTCACAAATTATGATGTTATGCTTTCATCATCATTCATTTTCATGTCACGAAGCTCATTCTTTAGACTCATTACTTGTCCAATGTTTATGACTAAGAAGAGATTAGTTAGAGCATCGTACATCTTCTTAGATGAGTCAAGATGAGAGATGTAGGGTATCAAGTGGTATTTTACAGAGTCAACTATGATACTCATGGAATTGATGTCATTGTTCTTGAACTTATCCATAATTGCAACGTTATGAGGTTCCTTCTCTTTTCCTTCTTCAAACTGTGGTTCCACGATCTTTCCTTTCACGATATCCAACACTTTATTCTTGGCAAGGATGAGGTCAATCCTTGTCTTCCATGTTCTGATGTTAGAAGCCCCTTCTAACTTGTTTTCTAACTTCATAGAGTAAGTCATGACTGCTTTGAATTGGTCAACATTTGACTTTGAATTGGTCGACCTTTGACTTTGAATTGGTCGACCTTTGACTTTGAATTGGTTGACCTTTGAAGTTGACTTGGTCGACCTTTGACTTTGACTTGGTCAACCTTTGACTTTGACCAAAAACTCAAACTTGGCGTCTTAGCTTTCCGAGAGTACCAGGGGGTGCGCTAGGCTAGGGCACACTAGGCTATCCAAAAATTAGGTCAATATGTTCAATTAAGGTGCCTAAACAAGAGGGTTAGGGCTTCGTTGCTGCAGTAAAAAACTAACTACAACAACCACTGTAACTGAGAAAAATCCTCCCTATCTATCTTCTAGCGGTTAGACTGTTTGAAGATAGTGTGGGCCCATAACCTGTTATAAATAATAGGTGTTCTCGTTTAACCATAGACAATATAGAAATATTGTCACCCAACCATAGGCTGAAACCACCCTTGAGTACCTTAACCTCGACAGAGAATAATTCTGGTAGAAAACCTTAGGCCTAATAGCCAATCAATGTAGCGTACCTCTCTCTAGAGATAGCACACAAGGCATAAATTCCAAACCATAAGAAATATAAAGTCCAAGCCTAAATCGAGAATACAAGTTGCAGTGGCTGCAACTGCAGTACTCTCTAGACTTGCGCACTTACTCAATTTCTGCAGTGCGCACTCTTACATTTCTGTAATTGCGAGTTGTGTGTATCAAATGAGCTCTAGCGTCCTGTATTTATACTGCTCCTCCTTAGTTGTCTGGGCCGACTTCTCATTCTGGAGGCTAAAAACTCAATATTAAATATTTCTTTTAGCTGAATTGTCTTCTAGGGTTATGTCAATGCTTTAGGATTTCTTCTTGCTTCCAAAAATTTAGTAAGTACGCAAGTTTGGAGAGTAGCTGCAATTGCAACTACTGCAACTAGTATTTTTGGTTTTAGTCTTGGAATTTCTCTTGGTTATGGTTTGGACTTTCTTCTTGGTATGCTAGCTCTAAAGAGTGGTACACTACCTTGATTGGCTTTTGGACCTAGGATTTGCTTCCAAAATTATTCTCTCTATCAAGGTTAAGGTGCTCGGGGGTGGCTTCGACCTATGATTGGGTGACAATATTTCTATATTGTCTATGGTTAAATAAGCACACCTATTATTTCTAATATTAAATATTTCTTTTAGTTGGCTTGTCTTCTAGGGTTATGTCAATTCTTTAGGGTTTCTTCTTGCTTCTCGAAATATTCTATTCTTGTCAGGGTTACACGTGGAGGTTAATACCTCCCGCAACTACTATAATATCAACACGCCATACTTTGAGTCATTTATAGTCCGAGCATAGGTATTCCTGCCTCAAGAATGGAATACGCATTTAATTTTTTTTTATGGTTGTCTGCAGCTTCTACCAAGTTCCTCGACTCCATACCCTTGATTCGAAGAATATACAAAGTGTTTTGGCCATCAACTTACATTTTATGACTTCACACTTTGGGGAGAAATATGTTACACGTCAAATTTTCTCACTTCGATAATGTTACATCCTCATTGTCGTAAGTTTCATAAGTGTCACACTTTTGTCGCAAGTGTCGTAAGTGTCACATTCTCGTCACGTAAGTGTCAAATTGCGAACGACACCTTTGAAACACTTGATACAACTGCTAAAGCATGTTAAAATAAGAAGCCCCATCATTTGACAGTTGGAACAAAGTGTTTTTCTATGAGAAATGGTCACATTGGAAAATTTTGGAAGATCAACGCTCCCCTGCTCATATGCAGGGAGTGCTAGCACTCTTTTTATATCTATCAGAGAGCATTGAAGCGCTTTGTTTTCCATTGTAAGGGAGCATCGAATTGATTCAACAAATCTTGGGATAAATCCCATTTTTCTCTAAGGACAGTTATGGATGGATCGAGTTGGTTTGGCTCAAATCTAACCCTCAGGATACATATAAGGGAGATATCACAACTAATGGATTCATATCCTCAACTAATTCCAAATATAACCAAGGTGGTTGAGCCTTTCAAAGCCTATAAATGGAGGCATTCTCATGGTAAACAAGGAGGAGAAATAATCAGCAAAGCATTGTTATTTTGATCGTGGACCTTTCGAGCAATGGGTTGGACAAGGAGGACTTGGAGAAGTTGCAACATCATCTGAAGATTGTAAGTGTATCTTTAAAGTTCTCATCAATATACTTGACATGTTTCCTTCTAATATGTGTTTGCATGTATTTGTCTATGTTTTTTTTAATCCTTCATAGATATTTCAATTTTGTCTAATCCATTAGAGTAGGAAATAGTTGTTTGTATTTTTTTCATCTACCACAGGAACTATTCGGGACTCGTGGATTGGAGAAATGTGGACAAACTTCAAAAGTGAGGTACATCATACTATCCCTCTTACTCTCTTTTTCAATGGGCATAATTAGTCTATAGCAATGGTAGTGTCCAAAAGTAGTTTTCTGTCTTGGTAGAGGGATTGTACTCCAAGGGAAGATTCACCTATCTGCAGGGGAATTATTTTGTAACACCATCCACCATAATACATGGGTAACCAACTGTTGTAACCATCGGTCTAATAGAATGTCCCTTCATGTACATTGTTCATTCAACCTATTGATGAGCTTCCTTTTATTGTAGAACTTAACCTCCCAAAGTCTAAAACCAATAAAATGGTCCACCCCTGGTGTTAAAGAACCACCGTAGAGGCTATTTCACTATAGTAGACAAGTTATCCAATTCATCATGGACACATGGAAAAGGGGTAAGCATGCCTATACAAGTCATACAACAATATTCCCTTTACATGTTACATAGATACATGTACATACATTATACACTTCACTCATGGAGATGCTAGGTATAAACAAAAAACTTCTAAGGGACCACTTTATAGAGTAAAAACATGATATCACAGACTTGCTTACAACTACAAAGTGTGATTACAATATGTTCAACAAACCTCACAAAATTTACCTTTATTTACCTTATTTGTCCACCATTATCCAATATTTGATACTATCACAACCAATCTCCGATGCTTTCATAAGAACTATCACAATATTTCCTTGTACAAAGAACTCTCTCCTACATCAAGGAAAACATCTTTGTCCTTGTCCTTCCCACTGCAATCACAAACAATTTCATTCTCCCTGCATTTGCAAACAATTTTGCTTGTAACTTCTAGTGCAATTGATGCACCCACTCTTTATTGGCACATGTCCTTGTCCTTCCTTATTTAGTGTCCTAACATCACCTAGAGTACACATCCAACTTTGAGTGTTTATGACTCCATATATGGTTGTACAACCTCCCCCTTCAGGTAAATAACCATGTTCAAGTAGGATTGAATGGGCAATTCAATCTATATGCCTAAGCACAAAGATGCATTTTCATAATTAAGATGATTTCATCTACTCTTCACAGAGACCAAACTTACCATTTTTGACCCATCACATATTGATTCATCCGGCTCTCGACCAAGACATCCCTCAATGAGCTCGAACACACCAAACAAAATATTCATTTCAGAATAAAAAATAAGTGTACATACTTCTTCACTTGTAGAATTCTTATCTTGAATGTGTACCAACTGGAAACCAAACATACCACTGATACCTCAAATTGACTGGGAACCTATTGTAATCCAGGGACAAACATCAATCTAACAGTGAATATCGAGCAACTAATCATCCTATGGACATTCTTCCATCTACCAAGAAACCTAGGTATCCAACCATGTTGCTCGCTAATTCTCTAGGAAAATAGTATAGATATATGAGGTATCCATGTCGATATTACATTCTTTGCACCTTCCAATGATGACTTGTTGTTAAATTTATAGCAGTTGCAAGAGCCATTTTTCGAGAGGATGAAAAACACCCTAGCTGAGATCCAAGGCCCCTAAGTGCATCCCTGGGGTTTCTTGGTCTGGGACCAATCAGTCAGTACCATGGAAAAATACCCTTATAAGGGCCCCCAGTATATGACTGGGGTTCTTGGTCTAGAACCAAGCAGCTAAAGCCCCTAGATATTTCTAGGGCCCCTGGAAATGTCTAGGGTACCCATGCCTGAGGCATGGGTTGATCCTTTATCTTGTACCTTGGTGGATAAGACCCCTGAGAGGGCCCCCAGTAGATGACTGGGGTTCTTGGTCTGGTACCAAGAAGTAAAGACCCCTGAGAGGGTCCCTAGTATATGACTGGGGTTCTTAGTCTAGGACCAAGCAGTTAAAGCCCCTAGATAAGCCTAGGGCCCCTAGACATAGTCCAAGGTACCCACACCTAGGGCATGGGTTGATCCTTGGTCTTAGACCTTGGTGGATAAGACCCCAGAAAATTTTTTGGGGCAACTTGATCCTCGATCAAGTATGTTTGCTAGTGTGTGACCCTCCTTGAAGGAGGACATGACCACATGAGGGATGTATCCCACATGTAATGATGATAAAGTTAATAAGGTCATCTTGAACATGAATGAACAAGTATTTCCACCTTGTGTTTACCCTCCCTTACCCTTTCTTGTGTTGGTTTGGGGTTTTATGTTGTTTTGTCTTAAGGGTTAAATAAAGTTTAAATTAAATGTAAATTATATCATGTTTAAATTATTTAATTTAAACATGTTATATTTAATAATTACTTTAATTTAATTTATAATTTTATTACCCTAGCCTAAACTATAAATAAACCACCCCCCCCACCCCTCACAACACACACTTTTATTATTGTGTTTCTCTTATGTTCCTAGTGTGAGCGGATCTTCTCCTTTTTGTTGCGGCTACCCTAGAGGACTGTTGCCTTCTTCCTGCAACTACCCTAGAGGACTTTTGTGTGTGCTGCGACCTTCTATTTTTTGTTGTTGGAGTGTGAGTGTTTTTCTGCAGCCCTTGTCTACTTGTCGTTGAAGTATTGGCTGGTTAGTGTGGCCTCCTGTCTATTGTGGGTGTGGCCCTTTCTCCTCTGTTGTGGAGTAACCTGGTGCAACTACTTTCTATTGTGATCTGGCTGAGTGGTGCAGCCCCTTTACTGTGGTGCGACTCTTTACTATTGTGATCTGGCTAAGTGGTGCGGCCCCTTTCTGTTGTGGGGTGATTGCTGTTGCAACCTCTTTTGTTGTGGAGTGATTGTTGATACAGCCTCTCTTCTATGTGTGTGGTTGGTAGTTACGGCCTATTCTCCTCTACTTTTGTGTGGCTGGTGTAGCCCCTCTCCTCGTTGTTGTGTGAGGTATCTGTAGGAGTGGCCCTTTTATTTACTGCTATGGTTTGACTGTGGGTGCCGCCATCTCTTCTGCTGTGGGGTATTTGTTGTCCTGCTCAGACTATGACCTCCTTCTTTGCCTTTGGCCTTCCTTAGTGAGGGTTTTGTCTCCTGAAGTTCTGTGTGAGGGTTTGTGTTCTTTACCTAATGTTTGTGTGAGGTTTTGACTGTGTGAAGTATTTGTGGCCCTATCCCTTTGGTGGCAAGAAAGTTTCTTCATCTCTTGGCAAGAGATCCAACCTATATGGTGGATCTATGACCTGGACTTTGCTTGAGTATAATTACAAATGGTTCTACATCTCTTGTGGTGGCTGTGATTTCTTCAGAGGTAAGGTTTCAGGACAAGGTAAGCTACCTACTTATCATTTTCAGATCTAAACCCTGTTTTGATTTCCGTATTGTTTTGATCTATCTAGATTTGTGTTTTAACATTGACAACTATTGGATCTAAATTGTATATTGGGTTTAACTTTATGCTTCTACAATTTGATTGATCATTTAATGATCAGATTGTTTTTGAGTTTAGATCTGTATATCTATATTTAAGTTTGAGTTTAGATCTGCACTATAGTCTTACTCTTTATCCATGATATCAGATCTCCTAGGTCTGTACACTATTTAAGTAGTAGAGATTGATGTTTGAATAGTAGATCTAGTTGTTATACTCATTGAAATTTAAAAGATACTTTTGTTCTGCTTTACTACCCTAATTCTAACATGGTATCAGAGGTTAGGGCGTAAAAGAGATCAAGACTTGCAAACTTGAGCCTGCGAAGATCCTCTTCTTAAAATTTGTTTTGCAGATCAAAAGTAAGGAATGGCTTCCTGCGTAGATTTGAAAAGGAAACAGGTTTTCAATTTTGGTTAAGCTACAAGATAAGCAAATACCTTTAGCAGTCCTATTACCTCTTCTGAAAAGGAAACTGTTTATTGGTCATTTATGCTTTGGAAAGGAACTTGAATTATTTCCATTTCTAACTGTTAGTAAATGACTAGAACAGATTGAACATGAGAAAGTTCAATCTCTTCATTGTGCATTGTTAGTCAAGGGCCAAGAATGATACCTAACTACCTTTTCTACGTACTACGCTGCAAGCATCAGAATTGGTTTATAGACCTCTCTTAGCATACATCTTTGTCAACAGAAGGTACTCCTTGGGCACTGTTCCTACTTATTTAAATCTTTGTGTCACTAACAGATTTGGAAAGTTTTGGAGGATTATTGACTCTGTTTATATTTGTAAAATAAGATCTGAATGACTGTGGAAAACTCTACTTGAACTGAGTTCTCTAGTTTGGTCTCTATTTTAACAAATCCCGTTCACCTCACTATGTTTCTCTCTGCTGGAACTACCCCTATGACAAGAAGATATTCTTCACTTCTTTATTTTGAATGATTGACATGAAGACTCTTGTTTATTTGTCTTGTACACTTGTGAGATGCAAGTTTGGGTGCCAAAGAATACCTGTTTATATATTTGGTGGGGTGACCAATGTGAGTTGGGAGAGTTTTCCTTGTGAGGAAAATCTAGAGGCTAGGGTCCTTCATCTCTAGAAGAGACTCTTAGTAAATCCTCTAGTTTACCCTTGTTCATCTATTGATTTCCAAGATTTTTTTTTGAAAATTATTGATAAACTCTTTCCCTCTCTCTCACTACTGGAGTTTGGCCATGTTAATCAAAGGCCTGATACAAATGCTTGGAAATGCAACCATTATCTTAAGATGATATGTGATAGGTTTAAGATTTTTAGTACTAATGCTTGGTAAGTGCTCAGTGTTCTCATTTGATAAGCTTTTGGCAAAATACAATGGCTTTAATAGAACTATTGGTAAAGGATCTTTAAACTATGTAACCTTACTAAATGACAACACCTTATGCACTTAATATGTTTTTTGTACTACAAGAGTACTCAAGCCTTAAAGTTAACCACATTACATGAGTGGTGGAAACCTGGAAACAACATTGGTACTTGGTTTTGAAGAAGAACATGGGTGGGTCAACTTATGTAAGAACATATTTTGTCATTACATTCCTTTTAAAGACGTATTGTTTTTCATATGGATGAATTTTGCTTTATCCATAGAATAACCACTTAAGAATATTGGAATTACTTGAACTAATAGATTTTTATGAAAGTAAAGTTCAAATATGTCTGAAAGCCTAATCAGGTGTCATGGATATTCTTTGTGACACAAGTGAGATATGTTTACCTTCATGTATCCATGTCTAAATGGAATACTATCAGAATCTCATGTTTATGACCAAGGAAACTGTACTTATTTTTTGATGTAAGATAAGTCTTTCTCCCTGGTTGGAAACCCAACTATCTGTTTAGTCTGTTATGAAAAACAACATGTAACTTTGGGCTACTGGTTAAAGAGTACACCATTTTATCAGTTGGGTTATCTTTGTTTTGAGAACCCTATCCCTTTTTTCATTGAATTTGAGCCATTGGCACAGGAGATTTGAAGTCTGATTCAACTTTACATATTGAACTTGGTACTGACACCAAGAACATCTTGAAGCGACATGAATATCAGATCAGAGTCAAAAGTTTGTATAGGTTTAGAGGGAGTCAATTTGCATATGACCGAAAGGCAGACATTTTATGAGACTCAGAGGGAGCAGTCCCTGTATATGAATTAGTCCTTGGCCTACATCAGAATTGGCAGCCTATTAGAATCCATGGACACTGTTAGTTCCTGTTAAATTTACATGCAGCAGCGAGAGCCATTCTCCTGAAGGATGGCTAAGACCCTAGACGAGATCTAGGGCACCCAGTGCACTCCTGGGATATGTGGTCTGGGACAAATATTGATAAAGACCCTAGGTT
>JASDQU010683661.1:7927-18006 GCA_032191745.1 Picea mariana
ATGATAAACATGACCATAACAAACAGTGTCTTGAAAACCAATCCAAGACACAGGAAAAGAAGGGTCATGGGAAGACAAAGAAGGACATTGAAAAATGGTGTGACTTCCACAAAAGCCCCTGGCACAACATCGAGGAATGTCTTTCAAAACAGTCATTAGTGGTTGAGATCAAAGACAAGGAGCCGAACCCTAATTCAGAATCTGACTATGAAAATACTGGTAAAAGACAGATCATCAACGCAGACCCCACTGCTATTGTTGCGACCGTAACAATTCAACCAGAAGAACCAATAGATCCTAAAGAGGGGGGTGCCTTTTTCATTCCCATATTTGGGTGAAGGGAACCCAACTACATTTTATTGTTGATAGTGGAATCCAAAAGAACCTCATCTCAACAGAGGTCATCAAACAGTTGGGGTTCTCGACAACACCACACCCGTAGCCATACAAAATAGAGTGGCTTTTCCAGGGACGATATCTCTGTGTCATCCAACAGTGTCGATTGTCATATGACATCCATCCCTTCAAGGACGAGGTATTATGTGATGTTTCCCCACTAGATGTCTGTGATTTTCTCTTGGGCCAACCATATATGTGGAAGCACCATGTTGTTTATGAGTCTCGACCCCGCAGTGTCATTGTTTCTCTGGGGGTTCATCTCTACAGAATACCAGAGGTAGTTCTGAATACTATTCCACCTAAACAATGCCGCAAGCTAGTACCTCATACTAAAAAGTTCATCTTCTTCACAATCTGTTCAAAATGTGAACAAAAGGATACTGCAACCACTACAGCCTTGACCCAAGCACCTTCTATACAACAGAATAAGGTCGACAAGATTGTAGAAAAGTGTAAATATTCTTGTTGCAGACATTCATCTCATGTAGCCAGATTGGTTAAAAAGGTCCAACCCTTCCAATGACATGTTCGTGACAACCTTCAACAAGCTAAGCAGTGCAAATTCTCCAACAAGGCAAGTAGTTCATCAAGATGCAGATTCAACAAATGCTTTTCCCTCTCCCTCAGACACTCAATTCAATGGAGACCATTGCTTCCTGAGGAGTGAGGATTGATCCAGGTGGATATTAGTGGCCACCTACCTTTTCCAACTGGCTCAAAACAATTTTCTGGCAATTTTGGTAATTTACTATTTTTAGCAGTTTTTAACTTTCGGGGCCATTTTGAGGGCCTAAATGAAGGTTTTTCGGGATATAGATTATAAATTATATCCAAATGCATGATTTATCCCCATAAATGAATCTCCTCAATTATACCTTTCCAACGAGCTATTGTGTGCCCCAAACGGAGATCGTATGCCAAAGTTACGCCCTCGGGAATTTGATACACCAAATTACCCAAAATAGGGTCCACAAAACTGTTGGCTTTTCATCTTCTGGGGTTAGGGATTTGGATTTTATTTATGATAAAAAGGAATTTTTAGCCTCATTGTAAGATCATATTCTTGTGAATGTGAGTAGCTGGCACATCTCTTCTCAGAGATAAGCTGTCACCATTCTAGCAAGTTTTTCATTCTATATTTTTACAGTCTTTGTACATTTTCGCTCATTAATAGAAAATTGTGTATTACTATATCTTTGTGTTTATGGTTGCATCTTTGATACATTTTTATTATATTCTTGGATATCTGAGATATATCTTTACATTGCTTTATCATATCTCTGCTCTCATTTTGTGCCGAAAATAATCCGGATCACGTGACCTTTTGATGGATATTGGCCTCCTGAAGTTTTATTAGGAGGATAGATCCCTTAAGGGGAAATTTTCATTGTTACTGTAGTTGATCTGTCATTTGGATCATGCGAGACAGGGGTTTTTTGTTGGTCCCCATAATCCTCAAATCCCCTATCCAATTAACCCCAATGCCTCAACTGATTAAGTATTTAGGCTACTCTGGATACATCCGACGCTAAATTTGGCTCTACTTCTGGTGCAATTTATGGTGCTAATTGGGGTGCTAAATCAGGCGATAAAAGGGGAATTATTTCTGGCACTAAAGGGGGTGTTATTTTTTTCCCTAAATGGGGCACAATTTCTGATGCTAAATGGGGTGCAATTTTCGACACTATTAGTGCCTAAATTTTGTGGTTGGCGCAAAAAATACCATAAATAGCTTCAAATTTTTCAAAACTTTGAAGAAAAATACACTAAAATCAACTTTGGAAGCAAAAAAGGGAGCAAAGATGGGAGAAAATCATAGGGATTTGTTGTAGTGACAGTAGTTTCAAGATTTTTTTAGAATGCAAAAAACCATCATTGTTCATATCTCTGACCATATTCATGAGTGGCGTAGACACCAAAGCATATGCAAGGAGGACATGACCACCCCACAAAAAAGGATAGATTTTTTCCTCTGATCACTCCTCCTTAACCTTGCCAAAGATGTGGCTACAACCCTCCCCCAAATTGAAGATGAAGCCATCACTAAGGAGCAACAGTTTGACCTCATCTACTCCCAGTCAGGGTATACACTATTCTTCTAGATTCTCCTTGTCTTTTTCCCTTTGGTCAAGAGAAAGTTGGAACATCGCATGTCGCTGATGGGTTGATTGGATCCATGGCTCATATCCAACCACACGCATAACCGGTACCCATATGTAGGACCAATCTGTACTTTCCACCATATGAGGAAACTCCATATTACCCTCCCCCACCACCCCCTTTTCCATTCATGGCACCTCCTCTTCATACCATGGGTACACATCTACCCACATCCCTTCCCCAACCAATACCTATCCCACAACTAGTTCCCCCACCAAAAACTTCATATCCACCCGATAATAATGGATCCACCTCCACTTCTTACAACCCATATGGATCCCCACAAGGTAATCCATATATCCTTTTTTAGGTCCTCCCCAACCTATTGTACCCCCACAAAGACAACACCAGGTAGGGGTAGAATTTATCCAACCTTCCCCTCTCCAACAAGTTCAAGATTTTGAATAGTTGAATATGGCCAACCCACCTCACCAACCGAATAATAACCAGAAGAAATGAAAGAATATGAACCAAGGATAAGGTGAGAACCCTCCACAACAAAATCCCCAAGTTGGGGGAAACCAGTGCCAACCCAACCCAAACCCTCAAGGGGTAAATAAAAATGGAAAACCATGCCAAGGGTGAAATAAAAACCTTCGAACCAACTACCCTTTGGCATTATGTGGAAAATATGGCCATTACACTCACTATTTCCCCCAATTTGTTGACTACAAATGTATGAAGGATGCCATGAATCCCTAGCGGGCACCCAACCCCTAAGGTCCACCATAGGAACATCCCAGTTATATACCACCACCACCACCATCGGTGGTATTAAAAAACCCTATCCCACACCAAGGAGTCATTAACACTCAACTAGATTTGGCACAATTCCCACACCCACAGGGGCAGTTCCCTCCACCTGACTAGTCCCACTTAGATAGTACCATTGACCATAGTATCCTCCTCACCACTGAAGAGGAAATCCTTTTGCAAACTCACGGTCACCAATATGGTACACCCCCTGATCCATCACCCACCACTTTGGAATTTCCCCAACCACCAACTGGACAAGCTTTGATGATCCTTAGTCCTAACACTAAAGCCACCGCCTGCATGCCTCAAGAACCATTGCACATGAATGTGCATAAAACCCATGTCTGAGCCACCCATAGCTTCAGTCTTATTGAGAAACTCGCACAATCACCCACTGCCATGTCAGTCATGGAGGTCCTGCAAACATGCCTTCACAAAGAAAGGCATTACTCTCACAATTGGGGGCAATAGATCCTATAGACACCCGTCTAATCACATTTAACTTAGACAGAGTAGACCCACAACTCCCATCCTTAGTCACATTTCAGATCCCAGTCAAAATGTTAGGTAGCTAGAGAGGTAGTGGAGGTCATTGAATGTAAGGTGGACTAGGTCCACTATATTATTAAATAAGGCCCACTATGGTAGTTAGGTATAATAAATGGGTAGTTAGATATAATAAATGTAAGAGGAATTCTTAGAAGGTTATGCTTCTAGAATATTCCTGCTCTAGAATGTTCTTAGGTGATGCTAGCACTATATAAAGGGGTTAAAACAATGTAATGGGATATGAAGAGAAGTATTGTATTTGGAGTGGTAGCTCAATAGGAGGAAGACCACTCGAAGAGGAAAGTGAACAAGAGAGGATCCCTTCCATAATAGGATCCATTGTATGGTGTTTCCCTACCTCAATGGTTTGATATAATAAAGTGGTGGTTTTCCATATTGTTTCATATATCTTGTGTGGTGATTGTATTCAGATATCTTTGGTACTGTTATGGTATTTTATATTCAGGTATTTGGTACATAACAATACCTGAGGTATTGCTATTGTATTCAGGAAACAATCTTAGGAGAATCAATCGACAGCCCACCACCCATGGTTCAAATACCTATTTGGAAAACCATCCCACGGGCCATTACCCAAATACCCTTCTTTTATCCTCCCCAAGGAGTAACAATGTATCAATTTGTTTCTACCCTCACTTTACCTAATATGATCATAGCCATCCATGTATGGTATCTAGAACCACCAGCTACGGTATCGGGTTTATCTCTCCCTACTCAACCCACGGTCCCATTGTCGCAATCAGTGGCTCACCCACCCACTCACCCAACCAGTCACACAATTGGGGGAAATATTATCACCACAAGAAACATTAATTCTCACAAAGGGGGCATTGCCACAAACCAACGAGGCACACAAAAGAAGAAGGAAAATTCCCTCCCTTCCCCACCATGCATACCACCCCCATGGACATTGTGAAACATCATTGGAAATCCTACAAATTTCTTCCCCGCCTTACCCGATTTATGGAATATCATTCCAAAATCCATAACTGTACTACTACTACCCACACCAGCCTCCCTGAAAACTTCTTCCTCCAAACCCCCTAGTTTGAGAACCAAACACACTTGTGCTATCTACTCTCAGTAAGGCCATTACATGCACCACTGTCCAACCCTCCCTCAATTTTGGGACACCCTAGAAATAGTACGCCAAACCACATTTCCCATGTCCTCCCAACCCATCTCCTCTATATCAATAGTTACTGACATTCACTATATTTCTACGTTGGTAAACGAGTGCATGTGATGCCCTTGCACATTAGTTACCAAATAGATCATTACACATATTTATGCCCACTCATCATTGAGGTATGAGCACGCTGGAGGGATTCCATCCCACCCATTACACCACCCATACACAAATAGGTGGACCAAGCTGTGAACAATCCTCATCCCAACAATTATGGTATACCCCCTCCACAACCACACCTATATCCTTCAACCCAAATTACCATATATATTCCACCACGAGGCGCGGACTTCCCATCAAACCCTCCAAACTCTCTTGTAACACCAATTTACGAGATTCCCCCTCCTCCATACCATTTTACATCCAATTCATATATGGATATTTTGTTCATGACGTCTATTGGCGGTCCTCATTCCAATCCTATAGCTCCATCCACTTCAAAATTGAATGATGATACCCAATCCTCAAACCCACCTTTTTCCATAGATGCCTCACCTATTACCCCCATGAATCTCAACACCCCAATTTCTTCTATTACAGACTCCTTGTACTCCCTCACCTTTCAATCCGATGAAGACAAATAAGAGGTTCTATGCGCACGATATTACCCATGGTATGCCTTTCATCATTGATCCTTATTTTTGGCCCACAACACCTTTCGACCATCCTTAGATGCCCCTGTCTGTACAAATGAGGTGGCAATGTGGGCCCCATGCCCATATATACTCCCTTTTGCAAAACTTCCTCACTTCTGTTTCGAAACATTCGAGCTCTATTTCTCGCATTGTTCGTACCTCCAAGATCCAGACTTCCTCATATTCACAATGGTACTCTCAGTTTCTCATTTCATTATGGAGCCCCGGGGGCCCCTTTTGGCACCTTGGGTGTAGGTATGCATGGCCTATCCACATTTTTTTATCAAGCAATTGTTATATATGCTCTATTTTCATATATGTTTCATGTCCAATATTTCGTTTGTATGTATAGGTCCTCATCAATGGCCTCCTTCACACTGTCAGTTGTGGGCTTCCATTGCCCCCTTCAGGTATATATTCCAAACTGGCATGAAATCCCTCTCTTTTCTCATATTTGCATTATCCAATCATACGCCATGACATTTATCCCTAAGTTCACTATGGGCAGCTCTGTAGCATCCTCACCTCCACCCATTCCAGTGTTGTCACCGACTAGCCTTATTACCCACATGAGTTGTCCTGCATATGTTTTCACTTAAAAAACACATTGATACTCATGCTAATTAATCCCCCTTAGGATTGGGAGCCCTCGTAGTTTTTCATCTCAGAGAATGAACCTCATACTTCTTCTCATAATTTTTTCTATCCCACCCATTATGGACTCCCCCATCATATGGTTTTGGTTTTTATATATGCACCTCCACATCATCATTTACCCTCAATTTCATCCACCACTACTTTTCCATATGCAAGCTTACCCTCCATTCATCTACATAGTACAGAAAATAACCAATGGGTCCCCCACCCTTCATCAATATTTATTTGTTCCCTTATCGGCCAAGCCATACTTCAATGGGGAACTTGTTTCTGTACATGTACTTTCAACCCCATTATTTATTCATTTGGTAATTGTATAAAGCATCTTTCAATTCCAACAAGTACACTAGATTTCGGTCATCACAGTCGATGACATTTTTTTCCTTGACATACAACAACCCATGTCGCCCTAGGTTGGGGAATTTCAACTCCTTCATTACCTATGCAATATTTTGTACCATGTTCGAAATTCTGACCATTACAAACACCCATGTCCCACATCGCTATATTTTGACCTATTTTACATCTCCTTGTAGTCTCACCCATTCAACACAATTTTACCCCATATTTGGTCATCCCCCTGACACCAGATCATGTTTTACGGTTGTTTCCAGCCATCAACCCCCCCCAACCAAGGGTAGTTCTTGAATCCCCTATATTCTAGACACTGTTCATGATTATCAGCCCATTCATCTTCACTAATGCAGTTTATGACACCATTTTGATCAATCGATGTCAATAATCTCTTTGCTTCTTGGAGTCACACCTCCTTCCTTGTCGACATAAACACAAGGTTCCAAGAAGGTGGAAATATCTTGGCTCTCATCCCACCATTACTGAGTTTCCTTGGATGGCATAGAAAGAGTCTTCATTTCTCTCTGATGTCGTTGGTCCCCATAACATTCAACTCCAACACAATTTCATTCTACAGTGGATCTTACTATGCGATCGTTGCAATTTTCAATAGTAGTCAAAGACCTCTTAATTTGATAGTCCATCAATGCCTCCAAGTCCTTCACGACTTGGTTTAGAGTCATTTCAATCATTAGAACCATCGTTTGTTTTTTTTAATGCCCCCAAGGGAGCTATAGATATCTACGTTGTCAACAGTTTCAATTACTATCATCCCTTTATGCTTTCATGACACAAACATGGGGCATGCCCACCTTGTTTGTACAAAAAAATTCTTTATTTTCTGGAGAATACTTGGTACAAATATTCCCCCCCCTCTCTCCAAAATATTTCTCCCACCATCCCGCACTATAAATTTTTCTCATGCTTTTATACAATGCATCATCACCAAAAGAAATGATGATGTATTTCGACTATATGTATGCTCCTAACCTCACACATCAGGAGGAATTTTTTATTACCGAAAAATTGCTCACCACAAACACTGACAATGGATGAAGAAATAATCATCACAAGCACAACATACTCCTAATAGTTATGGAAGGATTACACTCAATTTGGAAAAATAAGCACAAGACTATACAAAAGTGGTTCTGAAGTTCTATGCGTATTCAACATCATCGGCGTGCACACATATGCGTGGGATATTGTTGTGTACAATGCGCACAATGCGCGGGCTGCACGACTGACAATCATAAAACCAACATGGATGCATAAGCAACACATTGCTGATTTTGGTCAAGCCTCAACCACTTATGGGATGGAGTGGATCTCCCCCATACCCAAAACCACCCCCAAATTCCACTTTGGGATCACTGAAAGGGATAGGAGGTACCTCCAAATGCCTACCATTCACATTTGAAACTAGTTTGGAAAAAGTTGTCCATTCTCTTATAAATAGAGGACCATCGTATGCAAAGAAGAATAAGCAATTTGAGTATTTTTATGTTGTTCAATTTTTCTTTGAGAATCCATCTTTCTCCTATAACTCTTTAAGAATTCATAGCAAGTGTTGCACCTCTCTCCTCTTGAGAAGTTCAACTATCAATTCTTCACCATTGCATTTTCATTTTCACCCATTGTTAAAAGAGAGAAAGATTTATATTTGGGGACTCAAGATCCTTCCCAAGAAGGAATAGGGGACTCATAAGTTCCCATGCTTCTCCAAGGTGTTATCAATTCGAAGATCAGTCTCATTTGGAAGTTATTCCTTGTGTCTCTTTCTTGCATCAATTTTAGTTGTTACATGCTTATTTTAGTTTGATTTCTTTGTTGTTTAATTCTTGTTTTCTACTTAGTTGAGCCACTAATCAAGTAAAAAATGGTTGTGTTGTCTTGATAGCCTAACTAGATAGTTAAGGGACCTCTTTTTTCTCACCCAAATGGAAAAAAGAACCCAACAGGTTTGACTTTACATTGGATGACTTGCATTTACCAACATTTACCATTGAATTCTAAAGCCCAATCGAACATCAGGGTTTTAGTTTGGTGTTGGGGTTTGAATTTACATCGAACTTTACCTCTTTGGCCAGGATATTTACTTTACATTGAAATTTACCTCTTCGGTCGGGGTATTTACCATGGAGAGTTGAACCTATGTGTTTTTTAAATTTTCTCGAGCCTATTGGGATTTTCAAAATTTGGATTATTTTTATTTGATTTTTGGACTAGTTTTTTGTGGGACGGTTTTCCATAGTATCATTGTGGAATAATGGCATTGTTAGAGGGATATTTAGTGTGGGATTGCAAGAACATTGTATTTTTCACTAGATAGGTGGACTCTGATCTCCTGTATTACTTGGTTCACTTGGTCTTCTTCCTACTTTGGGGCACAAGTAATTTGTTCCATCCTCCTATCAAGTATTCTTCTCAACTTAGAGTGTTTTATGAAGTGATTTGGAGTACAAAGGTTTTCTATTGGGACATTTACTCTATTGGGGATTATACTAATTTTTCTCCCCTTCCTAGAATTATATAGAACCAGGATTATTTTCTAGGATTTTATCTTTCAATGATTGATTCTGGTCTTGGTTGGGTGAATCCCTCTTGGATTCATTTCACTATATCTTATCCTTCTCAAAATAAGCGTGTTCTTTCTCGTTTCCTAGGGGGTGAGGTTTCATTTTCCTCTATTTACTAGAAACATTGCTTGAGGGGTTTGTTGCTTTTGTTCTCTGATTTGTTATAGTTTAATATATTGTTTCAAGTTGCCACTATAGAAAGGAAGTACATAGTTAAAGGAGACTCAATTTTAAGTTTGGTATTGCATAGTTTTAGTTACATAATGGATTACAAATAATTCCAGGAGATTAGGAGGGAATTGAGAAGCCATGAGGAATCCATTTAGGGTGATAAATGTGATATTGTGGAAGCTACAGAAAGAATCCTGGTACAAGATAATCTGATAACCTCTCAAATTGCTTGAGTGATTGGAACCTTGGTCCAATTCAAACACCAAATATTTTTTTTGGAAGAAAATTGTACTATGTTCTACACTATGGTTATAAATTTTTCCAAAGGGGATCACATAAGTGCATACAATTAGGTAAAATGCATCAATTCAAATTATGGGGTTAAGATGAAAATGTCCACCAACTCCTAGAGAATGCATAAATTGTTAAAGTAGATTTGGACTCAACTACTCTAGCTCAGGATGAGGTCACCAACCCATGTGATTTTTGTAGACTTGTATGTTTTTAGGTAGTTTTCTAAGTCAATACTATAGATTAGATACAAGTAGCATCAATTGGAAGAAATGGTTTTTGGCCTTTTATGGCTATAGATATAGGATAGTTGATAGT
>JASDQU010683661.1:60635-76297 GCA_032191745.1 Picea mariana
TTCTTGTAGTGACCATACTTTTGAAAATTGAATCATTGTATCCTTGACATATCTTTCTCTTGATTTGTTTTCTTCATGGAGCCAAACTTCCTTTTATTCCTAAAATCCTTGAACCTTGTTGTGAAGGCTTGATCATCATACTTCTTTTGGGGTTTCTCTTTTGCACTGATCCTTGATTCTTCTTGAGCACAGCAAGCCCAAAGTTCTTCAAATGTAGGATACTCCTTCCTTGTGTTCATGCTTGCGACAAATGCATCCCACATCTTGGGAAGACCATTGAGTACTATGTTAACCAATTCCTTCTTTGAAATGATCTCTTCAATAGCTTGTAGTTGATCTCTTAACTAAGAGATTCTTACAAAGTATGATGTTATTCTGTCATCATCATTCATCTTCATGTCACAGAGCTCATTCTTCAAACTCATTACTTGTCCAAAGTTTCTGACTGAGAAGAGGTTTGTTAAGGCATCGTACATCTTCTTCGATGAGTTAAGATCAGAGATGAAGGGTATCAAGTGGTCTTTTATAAGTCCATTATGATACTCATAGCATTGATGTCACCATATTTGAACTTCTCCATAACTACAACATTCTGTGGTTCCTTCTCTTTACCTTCTTCAAACTCTGGTGCCATGATCTTTCCTTTCACGATATCCAACACTTTATTCTTGGCAAGGATGAGGTCAATCCTTGTCTTCCATGCTATGAAGTTAGAAGCTCCATCAAAAAAAATTTCTGACTTCATAGAGTAAGTCATGGTTGCTTTGACTTGGTCAACCCTAGATTTGACCAAAAACTCGAACTTGACATATTGGATTGCTGAGAGTACTAGGAGATGTGATAGGCTAGGGCACACTGGTATATCTAGAAATTAGGTCAATCCCTTCACTTAAGGTGCCTCAACGAGAGGATTAGGGTTTCTACAACTGCACTTACTAGTAGCCCTAGCGGCAATGCTTTGGTGATTGCTCTTGCTAGAAGACCTAGTGGCAGTTCTTCAACGAGCTTAATATCCTTATGGCTATGTTTCCTTCCAGCGATTAGACTAAATGAAGGAGGTGAGGGCCCATAACCTATTATAATATGACATATGTGCTCATTTTACCATAGACAATATCACTATTGTCACCCAACCATAGGCCGAAGCCACCCTCCGAGCACCTTAACCTTGACAGAGAATCATTCCAGAAACAAACCCTAGGCTAGATATCCAAACAAAGGGTAGTGCATCTTCCTCCAAGGATGGCGCACCAAACAAGATCTGATCAGATAGTCCAAACCATAACCAAGAGATAGTCCAAGAAAGAACGAAATATGCTAGCTGCAACGACTGCAACAATAGCTCTCCTCCAGACTTGCGCACAAAACTACCCAACTACAGTGTGCACAAGTGTGCTCTGCAGTTCTGAGAATGCTAGCCAGAATGAAGATTGGCCTCCTGTATTTATACTAAATCTGGCAGACTTCTCATTCTGGGTACTAATTCTTTAGTATATAATATTTCTTCTAGCTGACTTCTTTTCTTAGAGGCTAATAACCTAATATAAATTATCCTCTTGAGTTGACTTGTCTTCTAGGGTTATTAGCCAACTCATTAGGGTTTCTTCTTGCTTCCCGGAATATTTTATTCTCGTCAGGTTTATACATGGAGGTAAATACCTCCCACGGCTACCATAATATCAACATTTCTCATAGCATGTCCCCGATGAGGTCAAGGTATAGAGAGTTGGGTCTCAAGCTAGTTTTTATTGAGGAAAATCACTCTCACCATCCCAAGCGACCTCCCATGGTGGAAGAAATGAGAGATGACAGAGCATGAGATATTTCAAGACATTACTCAAGCAAGCCCTCAACTAATAGAGGAACAAGATGATGGACAAATTCACTCAAATCCTTCGATGAATATTGATGGAAGCCAAGGCATCTTTGACAAGAAACCATTTCAGAGGTGCAGCCAGGACAACTTTCTCTTTCCAATAAAATAAACTATGGATTCGACCCAATAACATTCTGCTACGAGGCCTTGTGGAGGGACAAGACCTCCCATTGTTTTTATGAAGTTTTTAATGGCTTTGTCTCAGTTTTCAAATATTTATTGTTAGGCAAGGATGCTCCGTGGATGTTTGGCCAGACAACAAAGTTTTTGAACTGGAAGGGCACACTTGAACAAAATGAAAATCACAGTGTCCTCATGGTCTTTGGATCTAAGGAAAATCCTACTTTCCTTCCATGCCACATCACAGACAAGATGTTTGTTGCAAAAATAACAAGGCAATACAACCACGTGTTGCATTTTTTCCATGACAAGAAAAAAAAACAACTCATTCCTCTGCCTTGGAAAGTCGGAGACTTCGTGTTAAGAAACGCCAACAAGATTGATGAGTTTGCTGACCATTTATAGAAATTGAACCTAACGTATGTTGAAAGGCTAAAAGGGTTCGACCCTAATGGGATTTTTCGAGAACATTTGCTGGAAGTTGGATTTAACAACTCTTTTATCCATAGACACCTGACTAAAGCCAGGAATAGTGACAACAACAATCCTTCTTATGTCGATTGTGACGCAGAGGCATTGAAAAGCGCAACTGAATTTTACAGACAACAAGGAAAAGTATCCGGTGAGAAGAGTACCAAGTCCTCCTCCAGCACTCCCAAGAGAATGAAATCACGGAGTATCGCTTCGACGACCCACCCTAGCAAGAAAGAAACCCATAAATATTCGAACGGAGGAGGATATAAGAACCCTCCTCACATAAAAATTGATAGTTCTCACAAATTTCCACTGACGAAGAAGAGAAAAAACAATGCAGGGCAGGCGGAGGAACATGAAATTGAAAGTGAACAGCTA
Source organism: Picea mariana (assembly GCA_032191745.1). Taxonomy (NCBI): domain Eukaryota; kingdom Viridiplantae; phylum Streptophyta; class Pinopsida; order Pinales; family Pinaceae; genus Picea; species Picea mariana. The sequence continues at coordinate 63,484 of JASDQU010683661.1, forward strand.
CAACTTGAAATTAAAATTGAGCACATGTAGAAAATTGGGTCATCCACACTGGAAATATCTGAGACTGAATTTTATTACGAAGATGAATCCTTCATATTCCAGAGCGTTGTTTTTGACAGCCAATCTAAAAGTATGGTCATTGAAAAGAGAGATGTAACAAACAGGAAAGTAAAATCTCATACAGAGATTAACTTTAGGAAAATGCGGTCGTCCCAAATTTCCTTATTTCACCAAGTAACAGATGAAATTCTTTGTGATTCCATTAGAGGAATTGAGACGGAAAATGCCAGTGTCAAAGAGCGCCTCAACGAATTTGAGCAGGCTTTCATTGCAACCCTAAAATTTGCCAGTCCTTTAGAAAAAATCGTGCCTGCTACCACTGTAGCCAAGATGAAAGTATCCTCTACCCTCCTTGCATGCTCTATATTCCTTGTAGAGAATAACATCAACAAAAGAATGCAACTAGTTATTGAAGCCTGGGAAACATCGCAAAATCTAGTTTCCTTCGAAAATAAGGCAAATGATTTCCTAGAACATTTGGAAGCGAATTTAAAAAATGATAAGAGTTTCTGTGAGAAGGTGCTAACCCATTTTTCCAACTATGTCGTCAACACATTGGAACTGAAAATAAGACAAGAGAAACTCCCTTCCCCAAAGCGGACCAAAAAAGTAAAATCATGCTGGAAAAAGAAACTTAACCACCTGGAGCTCATTGTCAAATCATGTAAACAAGTCATATCAGAAAAACAAGATTTATTCCAAAGCCTGATCCAAATAGACTCAGCTGGAAGGAACAATGAGGTTCAAGACCCAAACTTAATTCTCAAATCCTTGTCAATGACCAACGAAGCCTTCCATGAACAAGCTGATATTTTAAAGGGGTTGTCTTTCGAAAATTTTTACGGCATACTTGAACATCATCTAGATGAACACGAGCGTTGGGTACAGGACTATGCAACACACAATGAAGAAATTGAACAAAGTCTGCATAGTAGTTCAATGGATCTAAGAAAATTAGAAAACGACCTTTACGACATAGAAATCTGGTATGAAATCAACATGGCCCCCATGAAAAGCTACATCGAAGAATGGTTCAAACATAGAATGGACAACCTCATCCAGGAAGGACAACAACCGGTCGACAAGACTCCACTGACCATCGATGACAACAACAAAAACGCATCAGCTTCATAGTAAGTCTATACTGGCATCTTGTTTTCTTTATCAATCCAGTTTAAGTCTATATTGTCATCTTGTTTTCTTTATCAATCTAGTTATGACCTCTTTAAATAGAAAACTGTAACCAAAGACTCATAACTTCCAATTTCTTCTTTTCAGGTCTTCCTCTCTACCATTACGCACTTCTTCTTTCGACAGTCCTAATTCTTGTACTTATTTAGTTTTATGGTCTGCGAGAGGCCCAATCCCAGTCTATATGACAAAAGCATTTAAATTTCCAGAAAGATGTAACACACATTATTAATTTTTGATAAATTTCAAAGAAAACTCATTCAGGAATGCCTTTATTGTATACTAAATTTTGGGTGTCCAGGAACCTTTCTTGTTTGTTCCAAAGAAAACTAATTCGAGTCTGCTACGCTTTTTGTGTCCTATTGTATGTTAATTTTTTTTTGTCTTGCACGAGTTGTTGCTATTCTATTGTATGCTAACTTTTTGGGTGTCCAGGAACCTATACTTTGATAAATTTCGATTTTCCTTGTGTCTATAAGCCTTTGCTTTAAAACAAACTAATTCGAGAATGCTAATTTTTTTGTGTTTTTATCCACGAACCTATGTAACAGATGTTGTTACTATTCTATTGTATGCTTTTAAATGTTGATGTAATTTCCAGAGATATGTAACATACATTATTTATTTTTCATAAATTTCTATAGTCTGCAAGTCCACTTGTAAATTTGTATATCGTGGAACTCTCGATCCTATTTGTAGGGCACGAAACAATAGAGGCCCAATTTTCATCCTGCCAACCCGAGAACCCACGATCCAAAAACTGGCTAAGTATGGATGTGTCGTATTGTATGCTATATTTTTTTTGTCTTGTGCGATATTGTTACTAAAAGATGTAACACACATTATTAATTTTTGATAAATTTCAAAGAAAACTGATTCGGGAATGCCTTTATTGTATACTAAATTTTGGGTGTCCAGGAATCTTTCTTGTTTGTTCCAAAGAAAACTAATTCGGGCCTGCTACATTTCTTGTGTCCTATTGTATGCTAATTTTTTTTGTCTTGCACAATGTTGTTACTATTCTATTGTATGCTAACTTTTTGGGTGTCTAGGAACCTATACTTTGATAAATTTCGATTTTTCTTGTGTCCAGAAGCCTTTGTTTTACAACAAACTAATTTGAGAATACTATTTTTTTTGTGTTTTTCTCCACGAACCTATGTAACAGATGTTGTTACTATTCTATTGTATGCTTTTAAATGTTGATGTAATTTCCAGAGATATGTAACAGACATTATTTATTTTTCATAAATGTCTGCAAGTTCGCTTGGAAATTTGTATATTGGGGAACTCTTGGTGTTATTTGTAGGGCCCGAAACAACATAGGCCCAATTTTTAGGCCGCCAGCCCAAGAACCTGTGATGAAAAAACTGGCTAAGTATGGATGTGTCCTATTGTATGCTATAATTTTTTTATCTTGCACGACGTTGTTACTATTCTATTGTATGCTAACTTTTTCGGTGCCCAGGAACCTATACTTTGATAAATTTTTATTTTTATTGTGTCCAGAAGCCTTTGTTTTAAAGCAAACTAATTCGAGAATTCTATTTTTTTTGGCTTTTTCTCCATGGACCTATGTAACAAATGTTATTACTATTCTTTGGTATGCTTTTAAATGTTGATGTAATTTCTAGATATATGTAATAGACATTATTTATTTTTTGATAAATTTCTATAGTCCACAATTTTTCTTGTCAATTTGTATATCGCGGAACTCTCGGTGCTATTTGTAGGGCACGGAATAACAAAGGCCCAATTTTGAGCCCGAGAACCCGCGATCCAAAAACTGCCTAAGTATGGAATGAGGGCTCCGTACATGCTCTATAAAATCTCATCCCCATACTTGATCCAGGTGGATATTGGTGGCCACCCACCTCTTCCAAATGGCTCAAAATAGGTTTCTGGCAATTTTGGCAATTTACTATTTTTAGCAGTTTTTTCGGGTCCTAAACTTTCAGAGCCATTTTGAGACCCTAAACGATGTTTTTTGGGAAAACGAGGAGAAACATGCAACAAAGTTCAATGTTTCTGACACAAAAGTTGTATTCCTCAGATATATCTTTCTAATGGTGTATCGAGCGCCCTAAACGGAGATTATATGCAAAAGTTACGCCCCTGGGAAGTTGATGTATCAATTACCCCCATCAGGGCCCACAAACCTTTTGGTTTTTCATCTTCTGGGGTTAGGGTTTTGGATTTTCCTTAAGTTAAAAAGGCCCTTAGAGCCTCATTGTAATAATCATCTTCTCATGGATGCGAGTAGCCATCACATCTCTTCTCAGAGATAAGATGCCACCATTCTAGCGAGTCTTTCACTCTGTATTTTACAGTCTTCGTACATTTTCGCTCATTAATAGAAAAGTGTGTATTACTGTATCTATGTGTTTATGGTTGCATATCTGATACATTTATGTTATATTATTGGATATCTGCGATATCTCTATGCATTTATTTATTATATCTCCGCTCTCATTTCGTGTCGAAAATAATCTGGATCAGTGGTATTAGAGTGGTATACGAGGTCCGAGTATAGAAAGTTGGGTCTCAAGCTTGTATCTCTTGAAGACAATCACTCTCGCAAGCCCAAGAAACCCTCCATGGCAGAAGAAAAGAAAGAAGACGGAGTAGACGATCCTATCAATCTGTTGCTTGAGCAAGCTCTCACGTGACAGAGGGACGAAATGATGGAGAATTTTTCCCATGTCCTTCAACGCCTGTCGATAGAAACAAGCGCATATTCATCAAGAGGCCACTTTGGAAGCACCTTGCCTTTCAAGGTACAAGTTAATTTTGATATTCCTATATTTGAAGGACAGATAGATGCAGAAGCCCTAGACAAATGGTTAAACCTGCTAGAAGGTTATTTCTTTGTTCACAATTTTTTCGACATAGAAAAGATCACCTTCGCACTCCTTAAAGCTCTCCACCATGTCAAACATTAGTGGGAAACTTATGGAAACAAAGTTCCACAGAGGATTCTGGAATATATGGGGATGAGCCCACTTTGGATTTTTTTATGGATGCGGTAAAGAAACAATATTACCTTGTTGGCAACTATGAGGACCAATACATGAGATGGACCACACTACGGCAAGAGAGGGACCAAGCAATTCCAGATTTCACCAATACATTCCATACCTTGCACACAAAGCTAGGTATCAAAGACTCTGAGCGACATCTGGTTCTGAAGTACCGCGGGGCTCTACACAGATACATCCAAACTGAAATGGATTTTCTGGACATCTCATCACTCGGTTCTGCTTATCGATATGTTGTTAAAATCGAGCAGAAGTTTAAGCACCAGAACAAACGAGAGTTCAGATTTGCAAATCCGCAACAACCAAAGTATGATAAAGATGACCCTAGCAAATAGTCTCCTGAAAACCAGTCCAAGCCATAGGAAAGGAAGGGTCACGGGAAGACAATGGAAAATGGTGCAACTTCCACAAAATCCCCTAGCACAACACCGATGAATGTCGCTCAAAATAGTCATTGGTGGCCGATATCAAAGACAAGGAGTTGAACCCTGATTCAAAATCTAATTCTGAAAATACTGTTAAAAGATAGATCATCGACGCAAACCACACTGCTATTATCGCGACCGCAACAATTCAACTAGAAGAACCAACAGATCTTGAAGAGGGGGAGCGCCTTTTTCATTCACATATGTGGGTGAAGGGGACCCCGCTGCATTTTATTGTTGATAGCAGAAGCCGGAAGAACCTCATCTCAACAGAGGTCGTCAAAGAGTTGATATTGTTGACAACACCAAACCCACAACCATACAACATCGGGTGGATTCGCCAAGGATGAGATGTCTATGTCAACCAACAGTGTCGATTGTCATACTGCATCCAACCCTTTAAGGATGAGGTATTATGTGATGTTCCCCACTAGATGTATGTGATGTTCTCTTGGGCCAACCATATATGTGGAAGCGCCATACTATTTATGAGTCTTGACCCCATAGTGTTCTTGTTACTTTGGGGGGTCATCTCTACAGAATACCAAAGGTAATTCCGACTATTGTCCCACCTAAAAAGTGTTTCAAGGTAGTATCTCATACTACAAAATTTAGTTTTTTCACAATCTATTCAAAAGGTGAACAAAATGATACTGCAGCCATTACAACCTCGGCCCAAGTACCTTCAATCCAACAGAAGTAGGTCAATAAGATTGCAGCAACACAAAGATTCCTTCTACACATAGACATCTCAGATAGCCAGACTAGTTGAACATAGTCAAACCCACCAACAAGAGGTTCATGACAACCTTCCACAAGCTAAGCAATGCGACTTCTCCAGCAAGGCAAGCAGCTCACCAAGATTCAGACTCAACAAACGTTTTTCCCTCTCCCTCGGGCACTCAATGCAATGAAGACCATTGCTTCCTAAGGAGGGTGGATTGATCTATGTGGATATCAGTGGCCACCCACCTCTTCCAATNCCTGAACTTCTAGAGTCCTTTTGAGAGCCTAAATGACATTTTTTTGGAAAACGGGGAGGAACATGGAACAAAGTTAAATTTTACTCACACAAAAGTTGTACTCCTTGTATATATCTTTCTAACGGTGTATCGAGCGCCCCAAACAGAGATCGTATGCAAAAGTTACGCCCCTGGGAAGTTGATCTATTAACTACCCCAATCGGGGCCCGCAAACCTTTTGGATTTTCATCTTCTGGCGTTAGGGTTTTAGATTTTCCTTATGTTAAAAAGGCCCTTAGAGCCTCATTGTAATAGTAATCTTCTCATTGTAATAATAATCTTCTCAGAGATAAGCTGCCACCATTCTAGTGAGTCTTTCACTCTGTATTTTATAGTCTTTGCACATTTTTGCTCATTAATAGAAAATTGTGTATTATTGTATTTGTGTGTTTATGGTTGCATATCTGATACATTTTTGTTATATTATTGGATATCTACGATATCTCTGTGCATTTATTTATTATATCTCAGCTCTTATTTCGTGCCGAAAATAATCTGGATCAATACTTTATAAAAGTACATATTTCGTATGTATAAAACTAAATATCTACTTTCTAAAATTTGATAAATTTCAATTTCTTTTCTATCCAGGAACCCTTGTTTTAAAGATAGCTAATTCGGGAATGCTAATTTTTTTTTTTTTTTTCCACGAACCTATATAACAGACGTTACTATTATTTTTTTGTGTTTGTCTCCACGAACATATGTAAAACGCATGTAAAGAAAACTAATTCGGTGATGCTAAATTTTTTGTGTCCAAGAAAAGCCTTTGTTTAAAATCAAACTAATTCGGGAATGTTATTTTTTTTTGTGTTTTTCTCCACGAACCTATGTAAAAGTTGTTATTACTATTCTATTGTATGTTTTTAAATGTTCATGTAATTTCGAGAGATATGTAACAAACATTATTAATTTTTGATAAATTTTTATAATTTGTAACTCCGCTTGTCAATTTGTATATTGTGGAACTCTCGGTGCTATTTGTATGGCACGAAACATCAGGAGCCCCCCAGCTCGAGAACCCGCAATCCAAAAACTGGCTAAGTATGGAATGAGGGCTCCATGCATGCTCTATAAAATCTCATCCCCATACTTTATAAAAGTACATATTTCGTATGTATAAAACTAAATATCTACTTTATAAAATTACATATTTGGTATGTATAATGTATGTTGTCCATGAACCTATAATTTGATAAATTTCAATTTCTTTTGTGTCCAAGAGCCCTTCTTTTAAAGATAACTAATTCGGGGATGAAAATTTCTTTGTGTTTTTTTCCACGAACCTATGTAAAAACATTACTACTATTTTTTTGTGTTTCTCGACGAACGTATGTAAAACATATGTAAAAAAAACTAATTCGGGAATGCTAATGGAAACCACATGTATTTCAATTTGCTACCCAAGTGTATGTACTCAGTCGCATTTATTCCAATTCCAACCTGGCAGGGACTACGCTACCATACAACACTTATTTATTTGTGTAATTTATGTAAGGATGTGACTATGGACAATATAAAAACCGTATGCGTCGGCATCGATAATTTATTTATGGAATTTATGTAAAGATGTAACTATGGAGATTATAAAAAGCTTATGCGTCTACACCGATCATTTATTTGTGGAATTTATGTAAGGATGTGACTATGAAGAATATAAAAAGCTTATGCATCTACATCGATCATTTATTTGTGAAATTTATGTAAAGATGTGACTATGGAGAATATAAAAACCATCATTATTATACATGTCTCTTGTTGTAGTAGATATAGTATTCGATATACTATTAACCACATATTAGTTGGAGTTTGACCAAAACAAATTAAATTTTTTCAAAGATATCACAATATAAATTGTTTTTATTTTATTTTTTTAATTATTTTAAAACAATTTTCTAAAATGTGATTAGTTCACAGTGGATGTGGTAGGTATTGCTTTATTTGCATTGTTTTGTCAAACTCTTGCTTTATCATCTCATTGTCAAGTACACTTAATATAAATATATGATCGATCCAAGTAATTATTATGAATGGTTTTAAGATTTTTCACAAACAAAACACAAATACATAAAGATAAGAGAATCACTTTGAAGATATTAAGTAATTAATATAATAAAGCGATACCCGAAGTATTGATATCAAACTCAAACCACTTTGAAATGAGCCTAATGGTTAAGAACCTGTGTTTCCTCTTAAGAGGTAGGGTATGTATACCTTCGTAGACTTTAAATAGATTATGATTATTATTATTATTATTATTATTATTATTATTTATTAAGTAATTAATATAATAATCCATATATAATGGTCATTGATTGGTTTACCTCTTTCTTTGCTTTCTATTTATAGGTCAACATTTCTTGCTCCGTCTTTAGGCATTGGAATTGGTCATTGACTAATTTATCTTTTTCTTTGTTTTCTTTAAAAGATTTAACCAAATTAATCCATCTCCAAGTGAATTTTTTTAATGTGCAACTATTCTAATATCTATACTTTCTTAATCTAATACAACTGAAATTAAATCAACAACCACAAATTTTGACAATCTACTCTTGCATAGCAAAGGTATATGCTACTATACAACCTTGTTTAGAGTGGGAAATCGATCCACTTGTTAATGTAAAATGCAATAACATACCATATATATATATGGTCAATATGTATAATGTATTCAATGGTAAGTATTAAAAGTAAATTGCATACATTATATATATATGTTTAATGGTAAGTATTAATAAATTTATAAATATATTAGAATATTTTATTAATCGTATATATAAACAACCGAGTGCTTTAATAGTAAACTTCAATCATTTATATGGTCACTATGTATAATGTGTTCAATGGTAAGTATTAAAAGTCAATAGCATACATATTATATTGAAAAAGTACCCACACTCTCGTCCATCCTAAGTAAGTTGTCAATGTGTAGTTAGCAACTCTTTGAATCTCGGGATTGTAATTTGTTAGGCTATCAATATTGAAAAAAACAATATTTAGTACATTATAAAAATATTCAAATTTTAATTTGAATTTGTAAGGTGATTAAAATATTGAGACAAAGTTAATATTTGTAGAGGTTATGAGTATGTAGATTTTTATAATCAGTTATAACGTTGTTTGAGCTTTCTCAAAATAAACACAGTTTCAAAATTTTATATATAGTTTATCTTAAAAAATTACTCAAGAAATTATCAAAAAATTTATCATAGTTTATTTCTAAAAACAATCAATCAAATATATAGAGGTTACTAAAAATTATACTAAATCTTTTAGCCCCTCCTTGCAAAGGTTAAAAAAACAATTATGCATTCATAAGTATGAAATAAAATCTCAAAAAATGGGGAGCAAAGTTGTAATTTTGAGGGTGAAAGAAAAAAAAATGGTAGAGTGGTAATTATGAATTTACCTAGCATGAGTTGCAATATCGATTTTCCTCAACATCCAATCCATTGATTGAATATTTTCTAAGGTTCTATGGGCTTCCCAAGAGGCCTGCCATTTGACCTCTTGTTGGGCACTTATTTCAAGGTTCATCAAAGTTGTTCTTACCATTGTCTTAGGATAGTCAACTTGTTGTCCACAATAACCAATCTTAAGATTGTTTTGCTGTTATTTTATGACAGCCATTGAGTCTGATAATTCTCCCTTGAATCTTCCCATAAATCATTGGTTTGATGCTCTTTTATGGTTGCTCTTTGTATGGGTTAAACAATGGATTTATATTGTCCAAGATTAGCTCATACATATGCCATAAAACATCAAACACACCTCTAAGATCTTTAACAACCTACAACTAAAAGTAATAAGCAAACCATGACAAATGTACACAAGTGGTTTTTGGTCAACATGACCTTGGAAAAACCCCCATGGGTAAAACCAGTAAGATATATATATATATATATATATGGAGATCTGAAAAACAAATTCTACAATATGAAAATACACAAGGAACTTGTTACAACACAAGCTTATCCTCAAGTTTGTAATGGAGTCCCTTGATAGTAGCGCCCCTTTGCCTTGGTTGCGCCCATCTACCTTAGCATTTGTGCCCTTTGTTGATTGTGCCTGCTAGCTTGGTATGTGCCCCTCCTTGTTAGCTCCCTTTGCAAACACTTAAGTGCCTCCTCACTTGCTTGAAGAATGCACTCACATCTTTTCTTAGGAATTTCGCTCTCAACACTCTACAAGTGTGCTCCTCTAGCATACAAGCAATGATCACTCCTTCTCAAGATGTGCCCCTAGCATACAAATGCCTCTCCTAAAACATTGTGCCCCTTAACTTCTCATCATGGATGCCTTGGATTGCTTGTGCCCCTCTATGCTTAAGAGTGCACACTCAAACCGTCATGTGCCCTTCTCTACTCAAGAAGTGCACCCTTCTTCTTCTCCAATTCACTATCTCTTTTCCTCTCCTCACTCAACTCTCTCAAGTGGAGAATGAGTCTCCTCCTTACCCTTTTTCCTCCTTTAGCCTTCTTTAGGCCAAACCCTAAAAGATCAATGACTTACATTAGATCTAGCCAAGTCTAATGAATGGGTGAGATCACTTCTCATAAATCTCACTTAGAAATCCACTTTACTTAAGTTTCCATAGTTTGATTTATGTCTATTAATTCACCCACATTGTGAATTAATTGTCACTTTATGACTTAAGTGACAAATTTCACTTTATAACTTAAGTCTCCTAAGTCAATGTGAAATTAGAACAGAAAGTAAAAATTTAAGGGCAATAGTCTCCCCCTTTGTGTTTAGAGACTCACAAACACAAGGGGACCACTTTCCAAGGTACCCAAATCTCAAAATTGATTAGTTAGGAAGGGTATGGGAGCTTATAATATTTTCTTAGATAAAAGTGGTTATCGACCCCCCATAACTAAAACCATGTACCCCATTTCGTTGACGACAACATTCCCGAAAAAGCATCGAATTATTATCATTAATTTTCATTTCCTACAGTTGTGGGTTAGCCATCTCTATAGCCATGTGATGTGCAATTTCTAGATCGAACTCTAAAACCTGTCCATTCTAAATTGAGTACAACGTCACTCCCTCGAAGCAGTTGATTGGAATTATTTATTTGTATTCATTGCAGTTGCATGTGTGCCATCTCAATAACCTCATGATCAATAGCACTTGTTGCCATGAGGAACCTCATTGACCAAATCAAAGCAACCATTCGGGAAGACATGTCAAGTAATTTAATTTAATTTATATATATTAATCCATTTTAGTCACAAAAAAATGACAAATTGGGTTGCAAAACGAGTCACCGTAATCGAGCAACTGAGAAAGAAACAATAACGATACGAGAAATGGAGTCCCTATGTTTGGATGTTTCACATATAGGAAACAATTACCATTTATCTTTTAAAAAAATGAATATATTCACAATTCAAAAAATAATACCTCTCTTCTCAGTTTTGGTTCTAGTCGGCATTTTATTTTATTTACATAGTTTTGAGCCTCAAAAAAATCATGTACTTCGCCCAGAGGGAAATATATTCATAACTGCAATTTTCTTGATCCTCTTTGTTGATCTTGGGCCACCAGGAAGGACATCTACCTTCCTTCGCCAATCGGTAGGAGAGAATTAGCATATTGTCAATAATTACTATTGTAATCTGCCTTTGCCAATCCAGTTGAGCAAAGTGTTTCCTAATAAATAATTAGTAGGTTAGTTCATTGGGAAGTTAATTAATAAAAAGTGAAATAATGCTTTTCAATCAGAAATAAAAGCAACAAGTCTCTTGTTGTTGCTGTAAACAAAAATCACCCAATTTGATAAAAAGTGTGTGTTCTTACTGAAATACAGTCAATGGTCAGTTACTTCTTACTTCCAGTGGTTTTTATCTTTCATTCTCTACATATTTTTGTATTGTAAAACATTTTTTTGTGTGTGTCAGTCTAATATTTTGTTGCATTTTCAATTTTTCATATAAAATTGTGGATCAATTGGTATCAAAGCCTGGATCCAAGCCAACTTATACTTAGCGACAAAATTAAGAAGAGAGGTCATCCAACAATTTTTTTTCAGAGTCAGACATCCTTCTTAGGACTTTTAGTATGCCCTCCTCAGGGCTTCCATCATGTTCATATTTCGCCTTTCTCCACACGCCATCATCAAGGTATCGGGTGCCTTCTTAGTGCACTCAGGAGTTCAGTGATTCACATCATAGAATCCAATGACAGATTGACATCTGTAGTGAATAAAAATTATGCCACCACGATGAGAGACATCTATAGAGGATTTTGCATCCACTGCCACAACTTCAATTCATGATTTAACGATGGCTCTCCAGGAGCTACTTTGTTTGCAACAATGTAGAGCTCCAACACCCATGCAACTTGATACACGCTTCCAATTACCAAAGTTTGTAGGCCAAATGAATGTTGAGAATGTTGACTCTTGGCTTTGCAGTCTTTCCACATACTTTCATTGTCATGTCCCGAGTTGACAGAAGACATGAAGCTTCAGATCGTCGGTCAAAAACTCGAGGGAATTGTGCATAAATGGTGGGACACTCAACTGGAGAATTATTCTTGTGTCATTGACATAGGTGACCCGGATGAGACAAAGACACCACACATTACGACGTGGGATGGATTTTTCCAGGCTCTCAAAGAGTGCTTCTACTCACCGAGATATCACCTGAACCTCCTTGCCAGATGTTTGCAACTCTGACAACTTGTCAATCTATCCATTCAGGGATACATCAACATTTTTTTGCAAGTTGTGCATCCAACTGCACATCAGTGACCCAAAAGAGGTATTAGTTATCAAATTCAATTATGGTTTATTAATGAATCTTCATCATGAAGTTGATTTGTTTGAGAGTTATTCCTTGGACAAGGCCTTTCTTCAGGCATTGGCCATCGATTGTAAAGTGGCTCCTTGAATCTGCTCACCCCAACCCGAATATGACCCTTCTACTACTGACCTTTCTTAGGTTACCCCTGCCACCACCTCCATACCTCGAACAACGCCTTGCTGTACCTTCCACAAGACCAACTCACATCCTTCTACTAATTATTGGGCACTTCAAAACCTTCGCCCCAACAAAACTCTTTTTGTATA
>JASDQU010683662.1:52374-64115 GCA_032191745.1 Picea mariana
TAATAGGTGCACCCCAGCCTCTTACTTATACTTTTCCTTCTAATTCTTTGTTGAGTTAGGTTAACTCCTAGGGTTAATCTTCTATTCTTCTGTTGAGTTATCTTTTACTCCTTTCCTTTTCCTTTCTTAAGTCAACTTAAAAATATAAATTTTAACTTCTTGACTTTTCCCCCCTTCAGTGTGAGACTATGACCTAGTGGGGGTGCCCAGGCCACTGAGTCTCCTCATTACCTCTCTAAGAGGTGGGGGACATTACATGAACTTAGTTTGCAAATTGAATAACTTCTCAAGAGTCAAAACATTCTTCAGGACACAGTTTGTCTTTACTTTGATTCCTTCATCCCGATAAGTTTGTATTTCTTGCTAATGCGCTTCATCATCAATCAACTTGAAAAGTGTTCGAAATGGTGAGAAAGTTGATGATTTGAGTGTCACCATAGAATACTCTCTAATTTGTGTTGTTGTTTGGTATGGAGGGCCTGTAAATCATTTCAACTGAAAAACCATCATCAGGGGGAATAAACCTAGATGCCACGTTGGCCAATATATCCACATCTACATTTTTATTGTGAGCTATAAAAGTAATGTTAAATGCATCAAAAGCGTAAATAAAACTCCATACCTCTTGCTGATATTCCTTTAGATGTGGGGACAAGAAATTGATAACATTTCTTACCTGTTGAATGATTATTTTGGAATCAACAAACACCTTCATATATTTCACCTTGAGATCGATGGCCTTTTTTAGGCCTTGAGATAAAGATTCATACTCCGTGGTGTTTTTGGTGTACTCAAATTTTAGGCGATAAGATATGTACATTTTACCTTGTCTAGGATCAATTAGGACACATCCTACTCTGACTCTACCTTGTGTTTTAGGGCCATCAAAAAACATCAACCGCATGTCCAAATTTTTTGTTTTATTAATTGAACTAAATCCTAGGTTAGTTAATATAGTACAAACACTATTTTGAGTTTGTGGGTGGAGTTCAAATTGTAAATATGGCTGTATTTCAGATGTATGCACCTCATAACAACCATAGTTGGTCTCAAAGAAATAATTTCCCAAGATGAAATGTGAAAAACTTATAGGTTCATTCTTTCCTTTCAATTCCTTCACTGTGTGTTTCATGTGGGCCTTTCTATTTACTCAAATTTGATTCACCTTACCCTTATACATCAGCCATAGGTGAGACCAATCGGTAGAAAAGTAGCCTTGGAGTTTGGCTGACCAATCCCTACTTAATAGAAAACCATAACTTTTAGGTATATCGACAACAACACTGTCTATTGTTTGATGCACCCTAGGATCATATGAGATCCTAATCAAGAAATCCTTAAGTTCTCCCTTTACTTTAACATATGTCCTATCCAACTATATGATTCTAGGTTTCGTCATTTGTGGAACAACATTTATTTTTTGGTAGATAGTAAAAGGCATTATGTTGTATGACGCACCTGAATCTGCTAGACAATTATGCACATTAAAATTAAAAATTTCATAGGTGAGTAGGAAAGGTGGGATTTGTGACTTTGCGTATGCTCCTATTCTCGCTGTGTTTATGGATGGTGTGATTTATACCTTGTGTATTTCATGTACATCATCTTCTGGGAGGGTGTTGTTAGTAGCAACGACCATCCTTTTTTGAGCATCATCATGGTTGAAAGCATCATTTAAGAGCTCACACTGTTGCAGTAATGAAAAAATATCAAACATGGAAATGTTGGCTTTTGTTTTCTTCATGTCTTCTATTACATTGTAGTCTAGGGAGTGTGGGTTTGTGTTGTTCATAGTTTGGCCAATTTTTGGTTCACATGTTTTTCTATTGTTTGGTACTACATTAAGTCTAGTGTTATTTCCAATTGAGCTAGACGTACTTGGTTTATTTGGGTCGGCTGGGACAACTTTTCTTGTTCTTTTGATATCTTTACCTTGATTTGGGTCATTCAGTTTTGGGGCAACTTGGGGAAAAGTGATTTTCCTAAGAGGAATTTTATCATTCTTAGAATAAGGAACGTCATGAACTGGACCTTTGTTGCGTAGATTATATTCTTTTGGACAACATACTTGATCACTGGTTTATCTTCCACAAATATCTCTTCTATTTGCTCATAGTTTGAGTTTAGACAATAGTCCCAAAAAGGAATAACATATTACGAAGGGATTTCTTTAGTAGTATCAGTTTCAGTTGTTTGAGGGTTTTAATTGTTTAAACTTTGCTAATCTAAAAAATGTTTGATCACTAGGGCCATGGAGTTGACTCATTGAGGGAAAGTTCGTTCTAGGTGGTTTTGCTGGTCGTAAGAGCATAAATTATGATTGCTGAATTTGTTTAAGTTGAATTCCATATGAGCGATATCTGGTGGTTTTGGTGGAATATCTTGTCTCTTAATGAATGGGTGAAAGGTTCGAGGCTTCGATGATCCTTCACCCACATTATTCTTGAGATCTACAACTTCATTTAATATTTTATTAACTAATTTCACCACATTGTCGATATCTCTTGGCTCTTTTTCGGGTGGTTTAGTCAACAATAAAGATTTGTTTCTAGCTGATCTGGTTTGCTCAGAATGTGAGTGATGATCATAAAAAGATAACTCTATTTCTACCGTTTCAACTTCATCAAAATTAAGTGCCAAGGTGTACCTATTTTCCCTTTTTACAAGCATTCCTATAGAAGGAGTCAATGCTTCCATATAATACTCGATGACTAAGGACCGAGTAGGAGTTTTATTTTTGGGGAACTTAATCAAGACATTGATAAACCTTTGATTGAAATATTTTACCTTCTCTATTTTGTTCATATTAATGGATCCTAACTCTTTGTGCAGAGATGTAGTTGTTTTCCTTTCCCCAAATTTTATGATAAAGACTCTTCCAAATCATCCCAACTAGTTATATATCTGAGTGGTAGGATGAATTACCAAGTAGACACTCTACCTGAAAAAGTATAAGGAAATATCCTGCAAACTACATCTTCTTTTTTGACATTTAATAGGTGAGTAGCTAGGAATAAATTGTTTAAATGATCTTTTGGTGACCCACATTTGTCTGGATCAAATTTGGGAAGGATTTTGTCTGATTTCCTAGGAATTTCGTGTAATGGTATAGCTAAATTCAAGGGAACTTGAGCCATCCATCGTGTGACTATCTATGTTTGGTCTCTATTTTCACCCATGATTTGTTCTAAAATGATTTCTGGGTTTTCACATTTAGGGTCTTCACCTGGTTCAACAAAGGTGTGCACATATCGTTTCAAGGGTGCCATGACTTCTTTTAAAGCGGTCTCAATAAGATCGTCTATGGAATCAATGTAAATATGAGGATGAGTTTTATTTCTTTCCACACGGGTTGCTTTCCTCGGAAGTTTAACAACTGTTGGTAGCTTACCAAGTAGTTTTGTGTAAGCACGTGTAAGGCGATGAGTTTCAGATATTCCTGTTGTGACAATCGGTACCAAGTCTTTGAGTGTTTTAGGACTACCAGAGGAACTTCCAAAATTAGGATTTGAATCTTCATAGGTAATTTCCTATTCAAAACCAATACGAGGGAACAAAGTGGGGTTAAGGTTATTTCCCAAAAATTGATTTCGATTGTGAAAGTCGTTTATGTAAGCCATAAAAATGGCCCTCCTTCTAGTGCCAATTCTATTGAAGGTTCTGAATTCGTCTAATAACAATAAGGGGTACTCCCCAGTAGATGGTACCAACTAGACTATGCACTATTTGGATTAGAAGACCCATCCAGATTCTGGCGCGGTTGCCATTGCTTTTTTTGGGGGGGTTTTGGACGGTTACAGTTCAGTTTACCAATGAGGATGAATGGTGAGTGAATATACAATGAAAATATGTAGATGAAGACTATGTATTTTAAAAAAACTAATCTACTGCTAATCTACTCTAATATATCCTAGCTAGGAGCATACTAAAGTAACCGACGAGTTGTAAATGAAACCAAATTCTACATAAACTTCCACACATGTAGCTGAAATAGAATAGAAGAACCAGAAAAAAGTGCATGGAAATATATATATATCTATATATATAAAAATCTAAATTGAATCAATGCATACGTTAATAACTCAACAATCTCAGGACGTAAAGATATACAAGAGAATACTCAAAACTGCAGAATAACATAGAGTGCATAAGATTAATCCATAGGAAAACAAGAATTCTTATAGTCCACATAAAAATCATACATATCCACTCGAAATAACTCACAACAAAGATAGCTTCACACACAAGTGTTCCTTCTTAAGAAAAATGGCCTTGAGGGATTCTCAATATTCATTAACAAAGTATAAGTTCTTGAATTAGTTCTTGGGCCTATACATTGCTTGAAAATCCAAAAGTCCTTTCAAAGTGAGCCTCTACTCTTTCTTATACAATTATTAGTAACAACTAAGTGACTCTTTGTCCTCTTCTTGAAAAGGCTATTACAAAATGGTTCATTTTCCTCTTTCCTTGTGACAAGTGTACACTAAAGAAAAAATTGAGGTCGGTTGAGAAAAAGACAAAATAGGATTCAGTTTGCTATTTCATCTTATTCAAGGATCCTTGTGTTTGAGGTATGGTATCCACACTTCTAGTTGATCATAAAATGAGATGATCCTTATATATAGTATCTCTTAGAGTGCAACAATTTGCATGGTTGTGTTATCCTCTAGGACTTACATATCTTTAGATAGAGTGACTATGAATGCTTGAATCATAGTGTGGATTCTGGTCGATTGTACAATGTGTTATTCTATCAGTTCCATGGTTACTTCAGTGGCTGCCTCAGTAATATCTCACCTTTGATTGGTGTTGTGTTGGATTTTTTTGATTAATTCTTCCATAAACAAAGTCTGTCTAAGATCAACCAATGTGGGAAGTCAACATCCTCTGATCAGTTCTTGAGCAGCCTTGTGCAATTTCAAACATATTGCCATTGATTTAGTCTTCTCTTTGTCATGTCTTTTCCCAACTTGCTGAAAACAGTCTAGTGAGTGGATATTAGTTATTCTTTCCATTTTAGAGGGATGATAGAGTTAAATAAACAAATTAGGATTTTCCGTGATCTATTGGTCGAGATATCCTATCCTTTCTCAGATCATATTGAACTACGTGAGCTTTGATTGCACTTGATTATGTTGATCCTTGATTGTCACTGCCATTTGTTGGAAGATATGAAGTTGTGCATACATGTCTATAAGGGCCTCTTCTAGACATGTTCTCAACTTTTCAGCACTTACTCTGAAGTTTTGTAAGTTACCTTCATTGAATTTTACTCATGGGAGATTTCTTTAAAGCTCCTTGATTTTCTCTTCTTGCTCTTGATTCTTCTAGCATAGCCTCCATATGTTTTATTTGTTGGCGTTAATATAGGCTGAACCAATTGTAGAAGTGTCTATCCAGTTTTCCCTTACATATCCCATTTTAGGAACATGCATGACAACTGAGATCGACATTCCTTCCGTTGTTGGTACTTTCTTCAATTGCTCTTGCACAATCCTACCCATCTTTCTTTCATAAGTGAAGCTTCTCAAATCAAGCTCTTCACTTGGTTGAAATGGTGTCCAGAGCCCCAGTCCTAACCCACTGAATGATGTATCCATGTTGAAGCCCATAGTTGAAACCTTTGGGAGAAATTTATCCATTGGGTGGGTGTCATCACCTCTGTTCTCCATATATTTATGATGCTTTTCTTCTTTTGCTACTTTGGTTGCTACTTCCTTAGCCACTCTTTCTGCTGCTTCCTTTGTTTCTTATCTTTGTTTGGTTTCCCTTTCTACTGCAACTTTTGTGTCTACCTCAACTTTGGCTTTGTCTTTCTCTGCCTCAATCTTCCATTTCTTCTTGGAAACATCATTCTTCTTCTTCCATACTTTCTCCTTATTCCTTATTTTATTGTCGGCTAGTGTTTCCTCTTCTTCTCCTGCCAATCCTAAGTGTATCGAGGTAGAGGTGGGGGTGATTCTTCAACCACCTCCTCTTCTTTCTTTCGATCTTCTTCTCTATATTTTTCTTCATCCACAATTCTTCCTTTGGTTTTGCTGCGTCTTTGGAAGATTGCATCGTCATAAGTTTGAATATTCTGATGTAATTCCTCCTCTTCCCATATATCTGTCATGCTTTCCCAGGGTAGAACCATTCCGTTGAAGTGGTCTCTTACGACATTATTGGGATCATGCCTTCAAATTTTTTTTTCTATGAAGTGATAAGACAATAAGGTGTTTACCTCTGCTTGAGCATGCTTGGTATTTTTAAAGAAGTAGTTTCCAATGTATAATGACAGTGGTGGCCAAATTACCTTTTTGACTCAACATAGCATTCCACCCACGCCACGCATTATAGTCTGGTATGAAACCTCTTGGAGAACAACATTATTAAGCACAAATCGAGGAAGGAGATGAGGCAAATTCATTACTCCATATACTCTTATGTAGGTGTTGTGTTCCATGAGGTACTAGTCTCCAATCCTTCTTATGACTATCATTACCTTGTCAGTCATGCAGGGGGCCATGGTGCAGAATATGAAATCATACAAGGGGGTTAGAAAATTTTCACATATCCTCTGGTACTCTATCCGATACTTGTGTGCATAGAGCACTTTGCAATATACATGGATGGTCAAGTATGAGGATTTCCATTTCCAACCCATCTTTGGGTATCGATGGGCTATGTACATGATGTTCAAGAGGTATGAGGACATATGAAATCTTGGGAATTTTCCAGGATGAGACCCCTTGACTATAGAGATGGCCACTGATAGTTTTTCTAATAATATATCATCCTAATTGAATGATACTCCTTCGTATGCACACTAATATATCAAAGGCATATATGATAGAGAAAATTGAGATGCATATGGTTCTCCATATAGCTGGTATAACATAGCCACCATATATTAGTAAGGCCTTCTCAGAGATCTTGTGGTGTACCCCCCCTTGGGCCTATACTTGAACTATTTATCAGATTTGTACCATTTGGGAAACAAATCCTTAGGGGTGTATTAAAATTCGTCGAGGAGTTTGCTATCCAGCTTCTTAGTCCCTCTCTCAATGTGATAACATTTTTCCATATATTCTGGCCTGAACGAGGCTATGTGATATTTTCTAGTGCAACAGATGTATTTTTCATTCACATCTATGTTTTTTAGGATCCAAGTGATGGCGTCTACATAGATAAATACAGTCGGGTGGGATGCCACTCTGAATATGCCAAATTTTCTGATGTTTTTGAATATTTTAAGTTCATCTTGATCTTCAAAATCAGTGGATAAGTTGGAATTATTGAACATTTGATACACCTCTCCATATGGAGAAATAATTTTTTCGCTTTGATGCTGAGGTGAGATAACGAGAAGTCGGGGGAAGTTGGTATATATAAAGCTTAGCTAAATCATAATTAATGTGGTTTGTTTGGTAATTATGATCGGAGGACTTGGGAGGAAGTCCTTTGATGTACATCAAAGAACTTAACACAAAGTTTTGCAAGCCAGTCGACAAATATGGATGAAAATCCTTTGATGAGAATCAAAGGAGTTGAAGGTAACTACTTCGATGTTCATCGAAGGAGGTTTGGCGATGGGCTTGAAGTCGACAAACTTGGGAGGAAATCCTCCGATGTTCATCGAAGGAGTTGAAGGGAAATCCTCAGATGTACATCAGAGGAGTTAAGGGGAAATCCTCTAATATATATCAAAGGAGTTAATGGGAACTCCTTCGATGTATATCAAAGGATTTAAAATTAACTTTTTTGAATTTTCTAAACTTGTTTGGAAAAGGATTTTTTCAAGTATTTCTTTTTGCAACTGTTAACTTAAGATGAGTAAGACTTGGAAGATGAGATTAAGGGATAAGTAAGGAATCCAATGGAGAACTCTTTCAAAATCAAATAAAAAAGGGGGCTACATTTCTTGAAAGGAAATTGCAATTGAATTGTCAAGAAATGGGGGGTTGTAGTGCCTGGCACAACATCAGACTAAGTTAAAACTTATGCAATCCACACATACTCTTATATCACCAACACCATTCTTTCTCTATATTACAATGGGACTAATCCAATTGGCCTCATCCACAGGAAAAATAATCCCATCTGCAAGTATTCTGTCGATCTCTTTCTTAACCTTTTCCTTGAATCTAGGATTCAGGTGGTAGAGCCTCTGTTTGAATAGCTTAGAATCATGATTTAATTATATCTTCATCTCTCCTAAATCTCCCTTAATCCCCTTTAGCTCTGAAAAAATCTTAGGAAATAGATCATCATACTCCTACAACAGAGCCTGTATCTCTGTCATAATTTTCTCATCCCATAAGTCCCCTATATATGTCATATTAGGATGTTCCTCACTCCCAATATTCATTTTCCATAAATTTAGAGGATGAGTATATGAATTGATGGTATCACTTGATAGGGCATCCTTAACTTCTCTTGTTCCTACTGATTCATTAAATATCAAGTGTCGAAGCTATTCTAAGTCCTTAGGGTCTTCAAGATCCTTGTCAACCTTACTACAAGCCATGGGTATTTTTGTAGGAGATGAATATAAACTATATTGAAGAATATTTTCATGCTTAGAATAGATTGTAAGTGGATACTTAGGCTTGAGTTCATTACTAAAAAACATTTTCTTAATTTGCTACAATACAACTGTGATTTCTGAAGACTTACTAGAGAAAGATAAATCATGGCAGAATTGACATTGTAATATATTGCAACATGCAGTTTGTCTTCTAGTCTCCTCATGTACATACCAAGATTTTGGAAATGTTCCCAGAGAATGAAAGAACTGGTGTACCCAGAAMTGAGATGGTAAYTGTGCAACTTTTCGTACCTTAAGACAATGMTCGATGTGCTCAATTGGATTAGATAGACCATCATATACCTCCAAGGATAACATCTTCCTCTTCTTCTTCCAATATTCACTCAATTGGTCAACTTGTGCCAGTGAAAGAAAATAATGTTGTATAGTGAGCTTGACTTCATCCCAAGAAGAGAGAGTTCCTTAATGAGTATCCCACCACTTGGTTGGGTAAGAATTAAAAGCTAGGTCAAGTACTGAAGTTCTCTGTTCTTCTAGAATCTTATCCTCCATGTCAATGAAAAAACTGTGTAGATCCAAGGTGCCATAATATGTCAGATAATCACTTATATCAATTCCAATCCACCTTACTATTATTATAGTTTCACAATGCCTTGAAAAGTTCTCACACTGGCCTTGCTACCAATCATTGAATGCTGCTTCAGAGTCTTCATCCGCTGATTAAAAAATTCTCAAACTAACTGATCCATCAACAGTGGGATTGATATAATTAGCTCGTTTCCCTGCAGTGAGAGCATACAAATGATCAATCACACATGAATCCATATTATCATCTTCTGGTTCAGTGTACCTTGGACCTTGATAAGGATCTAATGGTTGAGTGACCTTCATGCCATCAGACTCAAAAGTCATAGTTTCCTTTTTAATATCAATGCAAACATAGTTTTCACAGGCCCAATCAATGCATAACAGGGATGGATATGGTTTATTTTCCCCCATTATTTCAATAACTTCAAAATCAACTACTATTTTCACGCTAACTAACTCTACTTCAATGTTTTGTAGTCTTTTGACTGGATAAATGTAGTACTGACTCACCATCTGCAACTAAATAGGGGAATAGACTAGCTTGGGATTTCACATCAATTCCCGAGTCCTCATAGGAAACATGTTGATGTTAGAGCCCAAATCCAACATAACATCCCTAATCTCATAGTCACCGATATGAGCATTCAACCTAAACTCTCTTCCAATTCTCCTTTTCCTCCTCTGAACCCTACTTTCCTTCCTTTATGGAAGGTTATCAACAATAAATTCCTCTAGGTTTCATTCAACTCCCAAGAGTGCTTTGATTGTGTTCCAAAACTTCTTAGTAAGATGCTCATCATCCAAAATATCAAAAAATAGTTGAATCCAAATATCAACAACCTTCTATGAATTATGCGAGGATTCCATATGAGTAGAGGACTCTCTAGTGACCCTTGGATGATGAGGAATCAATTTAGAACTCGTTTCCACAACTGTAGGTGTTGAAGGATTAGGAATATGTATGAACATTTCTACTGCATTCTTAAAGAATTCCTTTTTCCGTATAGGATCATACTTCATATTTTCTGGTACAACTATTGGTTAATCTTTTATCTATCTGAGTTTATATCTTCAATACGTTTGACCTAGGGTTCATTTCTACTAGGGTTCCAACAAAGCCTCTAAAACTGTCGGCCCTCCTGGTAAACCAAAAGGAAACACAACACACAAAGTGCGTTGCATAGTCTCACCCAACATAGTCTTAATGGGTGGTTGCAATACTCATGTGTTTGCAACCTAGGATTGGTTGGGGATCTGGGAAGTGTGCATTGAGAGTTCTACTTAACTTATTAACATAATAAACTATCATTCAAGATTATGCATGGAATATAATCAACTCATTCATTTAGCATACTAATATCTACTTGAAAGCAATAATGAAACACATGCATCGGTTCACATCACATAGGTTTTATCGTGGTTCACCCCTTCATGGGATATGTCCACAAAGATCTAGATCTTAAGCTCTTTTATTATAGAGGTTCCAAAAATACAGTGCCACGTGCTTTACAACTCCTCTCATTTGGGTCAAGATATATTATGAGGTAGACTAGATCACACCAGGATCCTTAGCTTGCAATCTAACCCTCAAGATCTACCCTCCTTAGTCCTCTCCAACTCAACAAATTACAAAGTTAGGTCATATAGAAAAATATTACAACTAGCTATCAAAACAGGACTCGTCCTCTAGACTCTCTATATCTGCCCTTTAGCTCTCATCCCATCCAAATATAGTCTCTCTCTATGAGACCTAGGTATCTATATTTATACATTTCTGGATCGCCAACCATTACAATGTATTGCAAAAACCCTAACCCTAACATCATTAAGTCTTCCATGCATGCGCGCATGCTTCTCTTCCTTCCAGCTGTCTCTTTCCTCATGCATGCCTTCCTTCCCAAAATAGCCTTTCGTTCCACTTTGGCCTGCTTCCAACAGGTCCCCAATACTGAAATGTGGCTTGTCCCGAGCCACCTAACCTTTTTGTGCTTTGTTGATCTCCCTGGTGATCTTCTGGAACTTCTCCTTGAGCTCTGTTGCTTGCGTTTGAGCCTGCATGGTCTTCTCCTTGAGTACGTCTACTGTCTGTATTGCAATATCATCGCTAATCAACCCTGCACATTCTTCCTGGGTCTGTGCTATATGTGTCTTGGCTTCCTCTTCCTATGCAATAACCTCTACTACTCGCTCCTGGAGCGGTTCCATTTGAGCCCGACACTTCTTTTTTCGTGTCTGCATAATGGTGAGTTCTGCCTGTAGTTTCTTCATATCTTGTGCCCCTTTTATGCACTCCGTGATGGACATTGTCCTCTGCCTCTGCTTGAGGTCTTGGATAGCCGCGCTTATCCGTTCTTCTTCCTTATCCCAGTGTTGGACCTACTGATCCTCTTCTAGCTTCGTCCAGAGCTGTGCTACTTTTGTAAATTCTAACCTTGTACAATATCTACTGCAAACATATATTCAGAAAAGAACAGAAAAGATACAATGGAAATTACAAACATTACATAGAGATTTTTCCCCTGGAAACCCAAACCGGGAAAACCAACATATTCTATATTCATTCATTGTGTTACAATGTTTACAATACAAAATACATATAGGAGCCAACGACATCCAAAACCCT
>JASDQU010683662.1:80131-90708 GCA_032191745.1 Picea mariana
TGTAATCCACATTTGAAAACCGAGGTAAAAAGAGGGTTTGGAGCAAATGTTTGGGTGAAGTTACAAATGAAGTAGTGAAATATGGTTTTTTACCCATTTTATTGATTTTTGCTTTTTCATTTGTATATTATATTATTTTATATGCTTCATCTAAACCCTAAAAGTCCTAACAACTTTACGAGTGGTTGATTTTTGCAGATAAAAAGTCTAGGAGTGAAACGTTGGAACAAGGATTTTCTTTTCGGTTTGTTTTTTGTCGCATGTACAAATCGTTTTAGGGTTTTTCAGGAAAAACTTCGAGCTTAGTGTTTGTTCTTTCTCATGCTCGTGAATCAATGAGAATGTAACCTAGTATACTTTTATCACTTTTTTGAACTCGTGAAGGTTATACGAAAAATGAACCCCCTGGAGTTCCCTTTAAGCTCTTTTTAGACTCTCTAAACATGAAAAGCCGAGAAAACTTGTTCTTTTTAGGCTTGTAAAAGTATTTGAAGAAAATAGTTGATGAACGGTAGGTTATCACTTTTTCAGTCTTGTCAGATTAACTTATGAAAAAGGACCTTTTGGAGTTCTCTTTAAGTGTTTTTCAGACTCTCTAAAATCGAAAAACCCTTGAGTTTTCTTTCTTTGGAATCATTAGACACACATCGAAAGACCCATATGGGATCAAACCAATCCTTCTTAGGGTTCATTAAACATACTCTGAGGGACTCATCCGGAGGATGAGCTTAAATCAACAAGCATATGTTATCCTCGTCAAGCTTGCAAAAAATAAAGAGCTACTCGCCAAAAATGGTGGGGGAAAATTGGGAAAGAAATGTGTCTCTGTATCTGTGTTAGTGGCAGTAATAGTCGATATTGAACATGACACCCCCCTTCATCATTGTATCCAGGTTGGGAAATCCATTTGTCTCTCATTTGACCATCCACAAATTCATATGTTGGGTCCTCCTTGAGTCAATTATTCCAAGACCATTGTCGTGTCATTCATATGATCAAGATAAGTCCAACCTAAACAAGCCTTCTATTGAGTCGGCCATCTACAGTTATAAATTTTCTACCATGTCAGCTCCCCTGTGTCAGTTTCAAATCACTTCATACTCTGATCTACCTCAAATATGTTACATATTTTGTGTCATTGATGGGGGATACATAAAGGCCCTCCTGTGATGAGTCTTTTCCTGTCGACTTCAACTCATTATCCAGTAATAAGACATAGAAATCATTCAATACCTTAGAACTTGCATGCCTCAATTGTAGGTTTCTTCGCTTTCAACAGTGGGTTCACATCATTGACCCTTGATTGGAAGATTCCATCGAGTGTTCGACTTCAACTCACTTATTCACATTCGTTGGATTGTACTAGGGTACCTTGGGAGTCATTGACATCAATGGTGATTTCCCTCACACTTGTTAACGATTTTCATTAACGACTGGTAATCAAGTGGTTTCTACCACGTTTGACTTCAACACCTATACTCACATGGCTAGATTCGTACCTAAAGACGATGGAAATGAAGACCCTGGATCCTATCATTTTTATCGAGTTTGCGATGAAGTATTCATGATTTATATTGACACATAGATCCACTTTGTATGTCTCGTGGCTATGTCTGAATTTGAGTCCTTTTAGAGAATAGATCCACAGTGTATTCTTGGTGGCTATGTCGATTCATAATGACATGGATCCACAATGTATGTTTAGTGGCCATGACTCACTTGAATTTTTTGTAATTTGAGTATGGTAATGCCTACCTCAGATGATGGTATATTATTATGCAGAGGCTTGATTGTTTGCAGGTTCCCAATCAGTGTGTTCCTTGTTTTTGACACACACATTCTACAAAGTATTTCAGCTGTCACGAGTTCCAAATTCATACTTTGGGGGGCATTATGTTACACATTATTTTTGTCACCATAGTGATCTAGTGATAAAATTTTTTCATGTTCCCATGAAAATATAAAAAGAGTCATTCTCCATGAGGAAAGTGATTGGCTTTCTCTTCTAAAAAACCCTATTAAGGAAGGTCGTCACACCCTGCAAAATGCATGGGGTGTGATGATGCATGATCATCGCTCCCTGCTTTAGGGATGGACTRYGACRTCTCTGTAGGATGCACTATACCTAGGGTGCAAAGATGCCAAAATCTAAGAAAAGGTCAAGTTTCACAAATGTTCTAGAAGGGGATCTTCGAGAAGATGAGGTGGCCTCCGAACGGTTTGGATATTACTCGCTTTTCTGATTTGGTGGGATGATCCTAATATCCTCATCCATCTCTCTTTCACACTATATAAAGAGGGATCTCTCATGGAAAATACTAAGGTTGAACGGGCTAAGAATTGTATGGAGAGTTCTACATTAGATCATGCTTGAGAGACTCATTTCAGTTCATCAAGTCATTGTGGATCTTCTTCATTCAAGGTTGGAGAAAAGGTGTGTGTGTGTTGGACCAAAGGGCCATTGAAAGGGGACCTTGCAACATCAAGGATTTTGGTTGTAATATCCACTTTCATTTTAGTATGATACATCGATATGTTTCTTTCCCATAAAACTAGTCTTGCTTTATTGCATGATTCCTAGATCACATGCATAGGTTCTTGTTGAGTATACTATATTGCTTTCACTTTGGTTGGCTTGTGTTCCTTTGCAGATTCAATATCATAGGTGCATCGGAGTGGATCTAGAATGGAAATGGTCCCCACAGTCTCATGGTGAGCTTTCTGGCCATAACTATTGTTCTTCCCATTCAGAAGTGTCGGGCTAACGATCATAATGCCTCCAATGGTCATATTGCTTCACCATGGAGAAGTGCCATGCTGTGCTATATTGATATCCCGAAGAAGTTCAAATTATGGAATCCTTCCTTCTATGAAGTTATTTCTGGTGTTGTTTTTAATTTTTCTAACTTGGTTTTCTTCTTGCTAAGCTTTCTAGCCTTATTTCTGGTGATATGCGTCTTGATATTCCCTTTTCCATTCTGATTTTTATCTTCTCTTGGCATAGTAACTTCGCGTTGTTGATGGTATTTATTAGGGTTCAAGGGAAATACTTCTTCTATGTTTGGTGTAGGTGCTCTACTCTCCTGTACAGACAAGTGTCTCAAGTCCTCTTGTGTTCCTTCAACTTCGATATCCAGATCTCTGGTCCTCAGTAGCTTTGATTGGTCTTCTTGTTCTTTCAATAAGTGCACAATTCTCTTGGTCATGAAGTCTCTTAGGTCTTGCTTTTTATTTTTGAGGTCTTATTCTTCCTTTCTTCAGGTCTGATCCTTCTCAATATAGGTTTTTCCTAGTAACATAGAAAATTGGGCATTGTTCTCAATAAATTTAACAGCCTCAAAATCTTCCTCTGTTGAAATTCCATGAGCACTCATAGATATCTGGGTAATTCTTCCACATAGGGTTATCAACTTTCCTCTAAATAATCCTATTCCTCCCAATGAAGGAATCATACTAGGCTTTCCTAAAATTTAACAAGTTCTTTCTGTCATGATATTCACCTATGTTTCCTCATCTAGAACACAATCAATGTCGAAGTCTCCTATTCTTGTTTCTATGCATTTTTTTTCTTTGAATATCTCTCGTAAGTTGATATTTCTATGATCATTCATGGTTTCTTTCATATTCAATAGTACATTCTCTAATTCTTTCCGAGGTTCTGCCATGGTCTTAGTTTTTTGACCTTCCTCAGGGTTTTCTTGTCTCATATTCATTCTTTCAACCTTAGAAATCATTCTAGGGAAATCCAAAACTTCATGATCCATAGATTTACAAAAAAGACAACTGGGTCTTCTACTAGGGCACTCCTTAGCAATATGTCCCATTATTCTGCAACTGTAACAAAGAGTTAATCCTCTCTTTCTCTTAAATGATCCCCAACCTTTCCTGTACTGTGCACTAGGATCATGGTAGCTGTTGTTCTTGAGTCTGTACTAAGGCTCAAAAGTACAGTGTCAAGGCATCCGAAAGTGGTTAGGATAAGGAGAAGGGAAAAATCAACCTTCGGAGAAGAGTCTAGGGGAGATTTATTCGTTGGGGTTGTTTGGCTTCGAACTGCTCCTGAATAGTTATGTCACATTCAATGGCTACCCATGATTGTTCAAGCTCGGCCCGGTTAGTGGCTGTTTTAAGGATAGTGTTGAAGAGGTTCAAGGCGATATGGGTTTGGTTCAATAATCCATGTTCAACGTTAGGTTGAGTTGGTGTAGGAACGGTCATGGGGGAACATTACTGGTAAGAGAACTGTTAAGAAAGATTGAGTGCTATCTCAGTTAAGTTTTATAAAAGAGAATTCATGGTTGCAGTATTGAAGCTGTATGCAAATCAAAGGTTCGTTCCCGTAACTATATTATATCTTAATCAGAGGGGTGAGATGGGGGAAAAACATTAAGCCGTTTACAGTGTCAGGTTCCTATCAAGGGAAAATCTCACGAAGTAAACAGAAGAAGAAAATATTTAAGGAAATAACCGATGTAACCAAAAATGCATGCAGAATTCTGAAACTGCAAATTGGTCTTACACAGCTGATAGCTGGTGTAGAGGAAAGGCAATAAACAATTACAGAAAACCCAAATTTATTCGTTATAGTAGTGGTAGTACTAAATTATAATGAAGCACATCAATTACGAATATGAATTGAAAATGAAAAATGAGGAACAAGAAAGCAAACTTGTAATACAGAAGTGACGGAATTGAGAATCTCGGATCTGCTTGTATTAAGTCTCAATGCAAAAACTCTGTTACCAAATCTCAAAAAGGGTCCAGCCCTTTTTTATTTCTTTCTGGGATATATTTATACAATTTCTACAAAGCAATTAGAATCTCAATGGTCACAAAATTTCTGTTATAACAGAGGAGAGAGCAATCGCTCCATCTCCCCTATTCTGTCTTCATCTAGTGCCAGGTGCTCGTCTTCGCGCGGCCTCAGAGCAGGCGATACATCTTTCCACGAGTTGAGATATGAGTTGTGAAGGTTCCGCTTGACAGTTGGCCTCGGCGAAGTAACATTCTCGGGCCAACTGTTGTATCTTGTCCCCCATTTGTGCATCAAGGATGTCTAGGGCACTTAGTTGCGCGCTGGGCTGAATCAAGTGCTTCTCAACTCGAGCCATGTCCACCTTGTCCATCTAAGAGATATCGACCGAATCTCTCTCCTCCTTCTCTTTCAGATCAAGCGAGATCTGTTCTACATTCATTTGTATTAATGTTTCGGCATTTCCTCTAGTGTCCATACCCAACAGCTCGCCCTCTATAGAATTGAAGGCTTCTTCTAATGAATTGGTCACTTTTTGGGCCTGTTCCTTTCCCAGGGAAATATTATGCTCCCAATCCTTCAACAAAATGTTACCTCTAGTTTGTTCTGGGAGGGTGAGTCCGGGAGAACCTGCCGAAACTATGTCGTTCGTGGCTATCACCACCTCCTGGAAGGCGACCCGAGCCGCTCCTACATCTCTTTCTCTGACAGTCAGGTTCTCGGAAACCCAATGCATCAACAGACAATCCTCTCAGATGAGCAAACTCTGCTGTGCAGAAGAGATCTTGCTCTGAATCTGGGTCGCTCAAGATTTAAACCCCTCGACATCGATCACCCTGCTTTCTGTGATCTCTACCTGAGCTTGCACCTCTGCAATCATAGTCCTCTATTGACCAGCCTGCACCCGAAAGTCTCGGATCACTGAATGTGCTTGCTCCAACTTGGCTTTGAGCACTTCTATTTCCTTTTTATCAGCTAGTCGGGCTAGTTCTATTTCCCCGCTCACCTGACCTTTAGTGATTTTTGCGGCCAAAGCTACTTTGGCTTCGAGAGTCTTGATCAGGCGATTTTTTCTTTTGAGCTAGTTTTTTAACACTCCGACCGAGAATTGATTCACCGATGCATACGCTCCTAGCTTTCCTGCGATCTCCGTGGTAAATTCCTCATTATTTTTGTTCTTTCCATTGGTCATAACCTTGAATTTTTTAGCAGTCGATCCTTCGTCTTGGTAGAACTCCCTTTTCACCACCGCTTTTCTCTTTTTGTCAAAGAAGAACTCGTTTGGGGGAAGTTCTTTTGCTCTGATAGGCCTCAGTTCCTCATCGAAAATCCATCCTTCTTCTATATTTCCTTGCATCAACTGCAAGGGGGTGACAGAAGTGATGGGTTCCCCGATCTATTTCGCTGCCTTTCCTGGGGTGACGACCGAGTCCTACTTCTTCGGAGGTTCAGGGGTCTTCGTCTCAGTTTTCGGATTCTCGGTCTCTGGTGGGTCTGGATTCTGTGCCTCTACTTCGGGCTTCCTCGTTTGCTCCCCCTCATTCTGGATTTTTCTTGAACCAGAAGTTGCATCTTTGGGGCCTTCATCATCCTTCGGTTCCATCTCAGAAACGCCCGGGCTCCCTCCTCACAGCACCGCGGGAAGACATCTTCGTCTGTGTTCCTAAAATCTCAATACAGAGGCCGTGTCTTCGGGTGCTAAAGATCAGATCCGAGCTAGCACTTCCTCATAAGACTCGCCCCTCGAAAAATGTCATCCAGGGGTGAAAACTCATGTCAAACCTCTTAAGCCCACAATTCGCCAAATGGTTGCTCACAGTTTTCTGGGGATCATGTTTTTTATACTCAATGGAAACCAAACTCAGGTTCTCCAGGGCTGCAGCCTCAGCTTTGGCGTGCCCAAAATCCAATAAAGAATAAGAATTTAGTCGAACGGGAAAAAATGACCACACCTTCTTTGAAGATGCTTTGAGTTCTTTACTCACCCCGCCAATCACTGTTTGTCGGGAGATCTCGCGACAAGCCAGCTTGTTGGGGATGAACAGTGGTAATGCAAGCGGGGGAACAGTAGCTCTGAACACTCTGAAATAGGAGAACTCTGCCTCCATGTACCAGTCCGCTATACCACTAAGATTTGCAGCAATGCTATCTGAGATGCAAGGTGGCGGGTGACCAAAAATGGTGATGTGCAGAGGCACCATCACCCAATTGAAAATTTCGTAAATGAATTTGTCCACTTTATTCTCCCACAGCTTGTCGTGATATTCATGTACGGGCTTTTCTTGGACTGGATTCCAAGTCCAGCTCATCAAAGGGAATGGTGTCATGGAACATACCGCGTCCATAATATACGTAGACATGAAAAATGAGGATGGTCTCCCACTTGCCTTCTGCTCCCGATACTCTATGACCCGGTTGGCCAAGCTATCCGAGAGTATCTTTGCCCAGTTAAATGAGCAACCTTCTGTGACCCGAAACATGAGAGGCACCCACGCAATGTAGAAATGCGATGTGTCCTCTCTTCTAAATAGTCGGCATGTCATCATTGCCACATACTTGTACTGTGGCTCCAACGAAGCGATTGAATAAACACCCTGGTCATTTGCTCTGAATTTCGCGGAGCACGAAACCCAATCTTTTATTAAACCGGGCATGGTTTTTTCATATTGAGTACACTCCTTCTCTTTGAATTTCTCCAGGAATTCAGCATCATACGTGTATTTAGATGTTGTCGGGAGCTTATACATGGTTTGGATGTTCTCCGGTCTAAAAGTCCCGACCGTGACCCGCTGGTCGTTCATGATAGTTCTAGTGGGTAAGTCTATGTGATCCAACACCCATTGAATCATATCGTAATATGGAAGAAACCGTGGTCTGGTTGCTACCTTGTGCATTCCAGATTGAACAACTATCTTGTATTTAGTGTTCAAGTCGTCCTTTTCGTTGTCGTCGGAGTCTAAATAATTCACCAACTCAGATTGCAGAATATCTGAAACAAACGACCAGCTAGGGACTAAATCAACACTCTGGGGTGAAGTGTCGGAGACATAATCCGAGCCTTGCTCTGCAACCTCGATATTCGCCTTTGCTGCTTTCCGTGGAGCCATGGCTGAAACTTGCATTTTCGCCCTTCTGCGATAGAATTGCGTATACATGCAGAAATTAGTTCACTCGGAAAATGACGAGCTTTGCCTGCTTATGAAAAATGTTTTCATTATAATAAAATGAAACTCCTTTATATATTTGAAAATTCTATACTTTTCGAAATAAGTCTGTCAAATCGCAATTAGAAACAAATTTATTGCGTAAAATCCGGTCTTATTATTCATGGATTCACCCTAATTCTCCATTAATGTCATCAATGTTTGGCGGTTTGACAGTCACTCGGAGTAGGGAGAGAGATGGCTACCTTGGGAAACACGCAAGCCTCGGGGTGCGGGATATATTTTGCCTTATCTTGAATTATGAAATTTTACCACCTTTTATCAATTCCTCGTTGTTCGCTACTTCGTATGTTTTCTTTTAACATTTTGAGTCCCCAACTCGCAAGATCGCGAGGATCGACTTTGGCTTAATTAACAGTAATCATGATTTGGAGCATTATTAATTTTATAATCCATTTATTCGCCATATCGCAACTCGGAACTTCGAAGGCAAGTTTCTAGGAGATTGGTATGCCGAGTCGCGAAACCGCGAGATGGCGATAATTAAGGCTCAATTAAGGGGAAAAAAAACTTAGATTAGGCGGCTAAATAATATTGCTGTAATTACATCGCGATTTCGTGAGTCGGGGTTTTATACATCGTAACTTTCGAAAAGATAGTGCTGAGTGGCGAGACGCCGAGAACAGATCTGACCATGGTTAGCTTTTTTCCTTTAATCCTTGACCAGGGTTATCACAAGAGTACCTCGTGTTCTCAGCTCTCAGGGCTGCAAAAATAAAAACTTGGGTTTGACAAACGTTGAGGCGCGAAACCCCGACAACGTCAAATCACGAGTTAAATGATTTTACCCTAGTTAAAGTCTTGGGAGAAAATTTGAAAACGACTTCTCCGTTTCGTGACGCGGGACGCATGAACTCAAGGATTAGAGTATCCGACTTGTGAGATTCCGAAGTAAAACAAAAAGGAGCGAACATTCTTACGAAATTTGATCTCTTTTGAAAGTAGAAAAAGCATCGCTGCCCATGCGAAAAGGTGGCAGAGTTTTCATAGTCTCGGAGGGAAAAAATCAAAAGACCTTCTTTAGATTCCAAGTACCGAAAATTGAAAAAAGTGAAGGGTAAAAAAGAAAACAAGGGCGGCTCCAACATAGGCTCCAACTAGGGATCCCGCCTTCCTGTGAGGTGAGAAGAACAGTAGACCACATGCCAATATTGGGTAAATGGAGTCATAAGCTAAAACAAGCTGAAAAATTTCAAGGAAAAAGGATCGAAAGGGGGAAAAGACTTCGTTTTTTACCTCGAGAAGTTTTTCAAAATCAGATACTCTTTTCAAACACAGCTGTAGTCAATTTCACAATTTTCCCCTTTCCCACTACTAATTTTGGGGATGTTTTAAGACAGTCGAAACGACCCTAGGGGATGCAACAGATCTTGTGGCTCTCGGCTTGCATCAAAAGAATGAGACTATATATTTTTTAATCGGGGAAGTCTCGTCTGAATTTGGGATGTGGATCAGGTTTTCAGGAAGTATTGGTTACCCTAGTAGAGTGATATTCACGCATAACAACCTTACAGATATCTCAGACATTGCTTCACTGCCAGCGAGCCTGTTCAGTACCCCGGTGAAGTTATCTTGCCCCTTTTACTGAATTTCCTTTCACCACTTCGGAAATTATTTATGCATTTAAATGCTAAGATGAGGGAAATAATTTCTGAATTTCCTTTCATCGTCTTTTTGGACTAGGTGGGGGCAATAATTTCTGAATTTCCTTTCACCACCCGTCTTATAATTCATTTTTTGAGCGTGAAGATGGGGGCAATCAGTTTATATCAGGGCTGATATCTGTGTAATATTTTGTATCAGAGGTCTATCAACTTATTTTGATTACTCGGTATCAATCTTCCCTTGACCTTCACAACACCTTTGTTCTTAGGGAGACAGGGGAAAATGATTTTTTAAGGGCATCCTGTTTGAGCAAGCTCCGATTCTTCCGAAGCTATTGAAAAACCTAGGAAAGTCAGGATCGCTCTAAACGTTCCTTCGCTTAGAAGGGGATCAAGTAGTTGTGAAGAAAATCTTTCTTTTCACAATCCGTTTCGAGACTTAGGAGGTTGAAAACGAAAACTTTTATCCCTTCATAATGAAAAGAAAAGATGGAGGCTTTGTCAAAAGTTAGCTCTAAAAACAGGCAGGATACAAGGCAGTGATTCATTGATAAAAAATGTAGAAGGTCAAAATAGTTCGAGACTGACTCTTGTAGACGTCTTTGGGGATGGTTACTTTCAACTGACTCTCTTAGCTTAAGCGTATCATTCAATACACTTTAAATCAAAAGTTACCAAGCCAAGCAATAATCCTGTTATTTAACAATTTAGCCGCTATTACACTATGAACGATGTTACCTTGATTTAATTTTGACAGTCTTTGACGACATGTGTATTGAGAAAACCCACTTTTACCTTTCTTTTCAGATTCTTTGTGCACTACAAAACTACTTTTTTGGGTATCACCTGTTTCATGCCGATTTATTTCTGGTACTGCTTTGCGAATTACTCCTCCCACTATTTGGTAAGCGACTGGAATCCTGCAAAAAGAAAACACGAACTTTATTCAAAATATGTCTAAAAATTATGAAAAGAAGAAAACAAAAAGTCTAAAGG
>JASDQU010683663.1:27508-44418 GCA_032191745.1 Picea mariana
TCGATATTTTTCCCCTTTTCAACATTTTCATCCTCTCACCACCACCCTCCCATATTTTCTTTCCCATAGTTGACCACAATTTACTAGTTATGTAGTGATTTCATTTTGGTGAACTAAAACGTATGCAATTTACTGAATCTTCGGGAAATCTGCAATGACAAGATTTCTAGCTGGCTAATCTTCAGTCATTTTGTTTGAGCCTCTTCCATATGCTTCCATTCTCATTGAATTGAATGCAGTG
The DNA here is from genome assembly GCA_032191745.1 of Picea mariana. Lineage (NCBI taxonomy): Eukaryota > Viridiplantae > Streptophyta > Pinopsida > Pinales > Pinaceae > Picea > Picea mariana. Next base: position 27,750 of record JASDQU010683663.1, read on the forward strand.
GCCGCTTTCTCAGGAGGAGATCGAAACTTCTTGAAACTGATCTTGACCACATCCATGCCTATGCACTGAGCATCCACACACCCACACCAATATGCAGCGCCATCAACAACACATACTGGATCACATCTTAAAGAAGAGGTCATAATTTTCATGCTTTATAGATGATTATTCACGTTTGAGTGCAGTAATCGCAGCATGGAGTGGAGTTCTCTGGGAGAGATGCGATAATGTGGGAGGATTGACTATCACGATCCCTTTTCAGTGACAACAAATTACAGGACAAACTCTATAATTTCTCAGATCTTAGCAGAGCAATTGTAGGGCTTGCTTCCAATATACCCAGGAATTGACCGGATCATACACACATAGGCAGATCGATCTTTTTCTGTGATGTGAATTATGGAGGTCCTAGCTGAATGATATCTTAGCCTTCAACAGGATCACCACACCTCGCACAATGATATCTCAGCCTTCAGAAGGAAGAAAGGAATCAACAGGATCACCACACCTCGCACAATTGCACGATGGATGGATGGAGAGATTTGTAGTTTGGGGTTTTGAATGAGAACAATGAGAAGACCATTGTGGCTGGCCAAATTGATCCTTAGACCTCACCTTTACTTCGTTGTGATTAATCCACAGTTTCATGTGTTATTAGTTTTATTTTTTTGCAGGTTTTGACATGGGCGCAAGCTTGACAGTCTCAACCTTCGTGTGGGCAGTGAAACTTCAATCTAGAAACAAAGGCATGGGCAGTGAAACTTCGATCAATCACAATCTTGTGATTTGTTTTTATTTTACATTAAAAAAAATAGAACTATAGTATTTTAAAGTTTTTTTTGGGTTTTATGTTTATATTTTTATTTTTGTATCACTTGTTAAAAAAAATTGGAAATTTTAAGAAAAATTCAAATGAAATTTTTTAGCAAATGGAGATCCATGTTATGTTTTTTTGAAAACCTTAGACATCCTACTTTCTAATCCTCGAGATCGCACTAAGTGCGGGAGGAGAGAATACTTATTCAAAACTTAATGCAAAAACCAAAAATAACATCCTACCTACTCTATGCTAATTAGAAGTTGGCAATTAGTTACATGTAAGCAAATTTCCAATTTAACCATTTGTGTAATAGGAGAGAGAATATATTCACACACAATTTCAAAAATTGAAAACTAGAATGTATAGAAGTGTGTGAAATCAATTGTGGTAAATGCGATAGAGAGAAATAAGGAATAAAGCATTGAACTTTCCTGATGCTCGCTTGAAACCATCGTTCAATGAGGCTTTCATATGCATGATTTTGATTCAACTTACTTGCATTCTCTTGTTTTTCCTCCTCGATCTCCTGTTCGAATAGTTGTTCCTCATTTGATATACATGATTCTTCGAGTACCAATTCTTCTTTTGATTCAGAAGGAGTGGCTAAGTCTTTGATCGTTGTCAAGATCTCATCTTCTTGAGAAGATGAGTTCTCAGCTTTTGCTAGGATTTGAGAGAGTTGTTCCAAGGTTATATTCATTATAAAATCATCTTACTCATATTCAAATAAGATACGTTATATAAGAAAATGTAAGCAAACCAATTATATACTTGAAGCGCCACCATGCTACTAGGACCTTGTTGTCACCAAGTTATCTATTCACACAAGTTAGCTTCTCTTCTCATATATATAAAAAATGGCTAATGCTAATAAAACAAAAATTATAACTACTAAAATGAAGAAAACAAACTAACTTTGGAGCAACCCCACTAAAGTGGATGCGTGGGCTCTTCCCTCATGTATTACCATCTTCTCTCCGCCCTTAGGTTGTCCTTAAAAACACACCACACTTGCATGAAAATAAACACACTTGCATGAAAAGAAACAGTCAAGGATTTGGAAAAACAAAAGCAACCTACTTATGCTCTAATCCCTTTAGCACCTCTCCAACAACGACGCCAAAATGTTGGTGTTAAATATTGTCAATGAATTAAATACTCAACTATTTAATTGTCTACCCGGGGCTCTTAAGCTTCGAGGTGCAGGCACATGGAATGCAGGATCAAATTGAAACTAGATTAATATAATGATTGAAAAAGGAAAAACATAACTGAAATTGAATCTAATTAGGAAACAAGGAAATTACATGAAGTAAATCTAATTAAGAAAGCATGAAATAACATGAAATGAATCTAATTATGAAAGTATGAAATTGCATAAAAGACAAATAATACATAACAAGCAACTAGTGAGCTCACATGAAATCAACACCACTAACTCATAATAAAGAAACGTCTACTCAATATGGAGAAATCAAGATGTTAGTATTAAATCATAAACTCTATTACATAGCATTCCAATCCAACCTTTATAAAATGACTAACTCACTCAATCATTCACACATTTATTAACTCCATTCTCTCACTAACTCCTACTCTTTCACTAATTCCTACTCATACTCCTACTAATCTCCACTCATTCCTACTAATCTCAAATGGAGAGAGAGCACCCCTTTCATACATGAGTTGCTTTCAAAAGAGGATAAGCAGCTAATAAATGTAGATCCACTTTCCTCTCAATTAGGTACAACCAATTTGCTAATAATTACATAAAATTTATCTCTACAAATCCTCACAAATTCTCTCACAAATCCTTAATATCTTCGATAAGAAATTCTATCCATATCTCCATGATTTTTCTCCTTTGAATATGATTGAATAATTATCCTCAAATCTTGAAAGGTTGTGTTATCACTCCAGGAGTCTTTCCTTGACTGAAAAGGGAATGAGCCTGGTAACTTAACTTATCCTCTCAATGTTTACTCAAGTGGATCAAGTTGGGTGACTAATACAAGGTTTACTCAATCAAAACATGCATAGACATAATAATATAGAAAAGGCTTTTAGATAACTCTGTTCAGAGGATTTAATAAAGGTGAATGTGTGGAGAGATCTTATCCTATCAGCATAAACATACATAAACAATATATATGAATGGCCAATATAATAAGAAAGGAATACTTGTAAAGTTTATTTTATCAGTGTAATGATAAGACGACAGTTCTTAGACACTTGATGAGTATAAGAAATGAAATAAATCATTCAGATACAAGCATAGAATGGACAAGAGGTAAATATGAACATTATAGGCAAAAGAAGCTTATATTATGAAATGCTATGAGAAGTTTGGGAGTACAAGAAATGTATAATCCCCAAAGTTGAACCCCTTAGTCTATAAAATTGATAGGCTTTATAGCCTTTACAAGCAGTTTTAGATCCTTAAAAGATGGATCTGATAACCTCTTCTCCTATCTCAAATTCGAATTTTTGAGGTGGCTGGAAAAGACATAAATTTTTGGAAATATGCTACTCAAAGATTGACCCATATCTATCCAACCAAAATCGGTGTGTACAAACTAGAAGAGGATTTTGTAGATTGGTTTGTTTTGAAAAAAAACCTCTCTCAGTTATTTGAGATTCGTTTTCATTTTCCCGGTATATGCATTTCAAAAACATGTGTCAAACAGGGAAATTATGAGATCCAAAAATTAGGGCTCAGAGATGAATTCGATTATCCCAATATATGACACTTATTGGAAAAATGAGAGAGGTTATTTTACTTTGACATGTTATAAACAAAAAACACCACCTGTTTCTTAAAATGATTCCCTATTCGCTCATAATCATCATTTGCAAATGATGACTCAGCGCAGTAAAAACAAACTTTTCTGCACTTTCGGTGCTAAAATAGCCCCGAATTTTGGGTTTAAGTTGTCGAAAGCTAGGGATTTCGGTGGCTTAGAAGCCCTTTTGGGAAGGTGCCTAGCCACCGAAACCTGAGTTTTTGCTTTTTTGAAATAAAAACCAAATCCAAAGTTTTTCAATCTTCATTACAAACATAAGGCTCTCAAAAATGAACCTTAAAAAATTTAGAAATGTATTTTTCAATGACTTCCTATTACCTAAATAAACAAATTTGACTATTTTATTTGAGGAGATAACATATGGATCGTTCTGGGGATGAAAACCTCCCTTCGAGGTTTCCAATAACCTAGTATTTCTAGTCGCCTTTAGCATTGGGCATGGAGTCCTCTGGCTTATACAACTGATCTTTTGTAAACCTGTAACTTGCCTGTAGCCTTTGCCATTGGGCTATGGATTCGTTTGGCCTTTAGAATTGATCCCCTGCAATCCTTTAGTTTGGGTGTAGCCCGTCTGTGGCCTTTACAAAAGATATCTAGATCCTGGAAAACTGGATCAAATTTACTCAAAATGGAAAATCAAATTTACTCAAAATGGAAAGTCAAAAATAGTTCAAAGATAATAGGAAAATATCTTATTTACTAGGTCAACTCCTTATCTCAATTATATTCATGTCCTTCAAAATCTTCGATAGCTGCAATAGATCCTTAGAGACTGATAGAGAATCGAAATTTCCACCTTTGCCCAAAATATAGTTTTTTGCCAAAATTAGGTAGCAAATTTAATATTCTCCACTTGCTGGCACCTTTTAAAACTGGAAGAGAAACCCAAAAATGATGCCTTTAATTATTATCTATCATTATAAACATCCTCGAGGCATATGGATCAGAAAATATCGGATCTGTGCAAAAATGGTACCTTTCTTCCCTGTTCTGTGCTTTCGGTGGCTAGGAGAGCCAAAATCCATGCCTGTAAGCCACCGGAAAGTCTCTGTTATAATAGTTGTCAAAATTTGCAAAAATTCATTTTCTCTTAACTTACTGATCTTTAAGGTTGCTCCTTTAAGTCTTCTGCAGTGACCATGCGACCTCTAACAGTGTGCACAACCTGTGTTTTGATGAATAACATACCCATAAATGATACTACAAGCTAATAGTGATAATAGGAAAAGATATTATTTACTAGGTCAACTCCTTATCTCAATTATATTCATGTCCTTCAAAATCTTTGATAGCTGCAATAGATCCTTAGAGACTGATAGAGAATCGAACTTTCCACCTTTGCCCAAAATATAGTTTTTTTCCAAAATTAGGTAGCAAATTTAATATTCTCCACTTGATGGCACCTTTTAAAACTGGAAGAGAAACCCAAAAATGATGCCTTTAATTATTATCTATCATTATAAAACATCCTCGAGGCATATGGATCAGAAAATATCAGATCTGTCCAAAAATGGTACCTTTCTTCCCTGTTCTGTGCTTTCGGTGGCTAGGAGAGCCAAAATCCATGCCTGTAAGCCACCGGAAAGTCTTCTTTATAATAGTTGACAAAATTTGCAAAAAATCATTTTCTCTTAACTTACTGATCTTTAAGGCTGCTCCTTTAAGTCTTCTGCAATGACCATGCGACCTCTAACAGTGTGCACAGCCTGTGTTTTGATGAATAACATACCCATAAATGATACTACAACCTAATAGTGATTGGTTATAGTCCAATCAAATAGTCAGTGCTACCTCTATTTTAGATATTGATGCATCAAAAAGTAGATGAACATATTCAGATATTATAGTTCTCTGCTTATATCTAGTTTTACCTTTGAACATTTCTGTATTCATACATTCCCTTTCCATCTTTGTGCATGAACTATTAGCTTTCCAAACCATTGAAGATGCATATTTCTCTTTTAACTGTGTTCTATTTATTCACGAAATCAATCAACTAAAAAAAAAAATCTACTTGCTCATAGGGCGAGCTTATTCTCTCTGCCTACTCCTACTCTAACCAGATCTACAAATTAATTAAGTGAAGGTTGACTTGCATAGCATCCATTCAAGCAACTTTAAAACTAAAAGGCTCTTGTCTCTGTCACCGATCAATAGATGATTTCTGAAATGTAATAATAGTGATAAGAACTCATTCAAGAAGCCATACTCACCCAAAAACATGTGCGAGCTAAGGAAATCTGAAATTTTCGGGTTCTCTGGAATGTATGATTCCATGAAGGATGCCACCGGATCTTTGAAAGGAAGATCAAAAACATGCCTCTCCACAAAAAACTCTTGCTCATCCATGACTATTCCTCTACTAGAAGACTGATCACTTTTTGGTTCTGTTGAGATCAACTTGTGATCATCAAAAACTACAATTTATTCATCAGAATGATGCTCAGAAGATGATGATGGAGAAATGTTTAAATGACAAGGACTATGATCAACAAGGAACATGTAATTTCCTATACAATCATTGGTTACCATAGATTCATTCTGATTTACAAACTGATCATAAACTTTAGACTCATACTTGTCTCTGGAGTACTCTGCAAATGTTGAAGAGTTCAGATCTGAATCTGAAATGAGCTCATGTGCTTGCTACTGTTCCAGATTTTCTTTACCTTCATTACCTTCCTATTCAAAATATGAAGTGTACTAACATTCTGCTTGCTCATGTGCATGTAGATTTTCAAAGTCAACCTACTCTCGGATTCTCCTGGAAACACAAATGTTCTCCTCCACTTCTTGAGCATCATCAAACAATTGTGTTAATGATGAGTACTTCCTTTCCAACAAGAGAAGAACTAAATCCGAATGTTGATCCATAACATAGTACAACATGGAAACCATCTCAGTGGGCCGGATCTCCAAAGGCATGTCATGATAAATGCGATAGAACCTTAGATTGAAGACAGGCAAAGCTTCATCCAGCTCTCTTTTCAAAGCATGAAAATCAGCAAAGTAAGAATCTAATGATTTGTTCTTTCCCCAATAATTCAAGAAAACATTAGAGAACTCGATCCATTAGCCAATAGAATCAGCTCTCAGACCCTTAAACCATACATCAATGTCTCTGATCAAGGACTTGGAGAAAAATCTCATAATCACATCTTCATGAACAATCTCAAATCGCTCAACAAAATCCTCAAAGGATTCCAAGTGCCTCTCAGCTGAAACTTGTTTCTCTCCAGAAAACCGTGGAAGATATTCATAACAGTCAAGAGGATAAGGATGAAGGATATAGGGAAGCCTCAAAGGTTTGAACATCATCATCCCGATCTTAATTTGAAAAACAGTGGGTTGATTATGATAGCTAACATGTTGATGACAAGGTTCAACAGTAATGCCACAGGGTGTTGAGCTATGGACAGGGTTTGAATAAGTTAGGACCTCTGTAAGGTTACATGGATGATCAAATTCAAGGAAGATTTAAATACAATGATCATCTTTATGAATGAGCTGAGGTATAGGTACTGAATCGACATCTACAATATAGGCAGTATGCAGATCTTCTTCTTTTAAAGACAAATATATATAAGAAGGATGATGATTTTTTGAATATACAAAACAAAAAATAATTCTATTTACATGCAAAGGGAACAACATGAAAGAGTTGATAAAAAACAACAACAGTTCATGAAGCAGACTAATGAATTGATACCTAGATTTGGAATTCAACCTCTTCATCTTCTGTCAATCGGATCTTCCCCAATGGAGTCTTTAATCGTGGAGTCGCTAGGCAGATGATACAGTCAATTCCGTGTCCCTTTTTCTACCATCAAAATTCAGATCTATGTCATTCTTCCCAGGGAGGCTTGCTTCATTTCATTCCCTGGCAACGATGCCAATTTGTTATCACTCTAGGAGTCTTTTCTTGACTGAAAAGGTAATGAGCCTAGTAACTTAACTTATTCTCTCAATGTTTACTCAAGTGGATCAAGTCGAGTGTCTGATACAAGGTTTACTCAATCAAAACATGCATAGACATAATCATATAGACAAGGATTTTAGCTAACTCTGTTCAGAGGATTTAATAAAGGTGAATGTGTGGAGAGATCTTATCCTATCAACAGAAACATACATAAACAATATATATGAATGACCAATATAATAAGCAAGGAATACTTGTAAAGTTTAGTTTATCAGTGTAATGATAAGATGACAGTTCTTAGACACTATATAAGCATAAGAAATGAAATAAATCATTCAGATACAAGCATGGAATGGACAAGAGGTAAATCTGAACATTATAGGCAAAATAAGCTTATATTATGAAATGCTATGAGAAGTTTGGGAGTAAAAGAAATGTATAATCCCTAAAGTTGAACCCCTTAGTATATAAAACTGATAGGCTTTATAGCCTTTACAAGCAGTTTTAGATTCTCAAAAGATGGATCTGATAACCTCTTCTCCTATCTCAAATTCAAATTTGTGAGGTGGTTGGAAAAGACAAAAATTTCTGGAAATATGCTGCTCAAAGATTGACCCATATCTCTCCAACCAAAACCGATGTGTACAAACTGGAAGAAGATTTTGAAGATTGTTTGTTGTGAGAAAAAACCTCTCAGTTATTTGAGATTCGTTTTCATTTTCCTGGGATCTTGATTTCAAAAACATGTGTCAAACAGAAAAATTATGAGATCTGAAAATTAGGGCTCAGAGATGAATACGATTATCCCAATATATGACACCTGTTGGAAAAATGAGAGAGTTTATTGTTCTTTGACATGTTAGCAACAAAAACCTCTGCCCGTTTCTCAAAATGATTCTCCATTCGCTCAGAATCATCATTTGAAAATGATGACTCAGCACAGTAAAAACCGACTTTTCTGCACTTTCGGTGGCTAAAATAGCCCCGAATTTCAGATTTAAGATGCCAAAAGCTAGGGATTTCGATGGATTAGAATCCCTTTTGGGAAGGCGCTTAGCCACCGAAACCTGAGTTTTGAATTTTTTGAAATAAAAACCAAATCCAATGTTTTTCAATCTTTATTACAAACATAAAGCTCTAAAAAATGAACCTTAAAAAATTTAGAAATGTATTTTTCAATGACTTCCTATCACCTAAATAAACAAATTTGGCTATGTTATTTGAGGAGATAACAAGTTGGGGAAAATATTCAAGAATCTTGAATAATCCTTTTATTGGAGTCTTCAAATATTCCTACACATTACAAAACTCATCCAACTTCGAGATATACATGAAAATATGTCAATTTTCTAATATTTAATCACAAATTCTCTTTTAATACTAAAACAAATGATTTGGAAAATAATAAGGCTAAACCCATATTTAATTATGAAAATGGTATTAATGAATGGTTTATGGAGTGGTAGAATATGGATAAATGTGAAGAATGGTGAAACAAAAGCATGATGAAAATATGAAAATTATGAGACTCAACAATCTTCTATAATTCTTGTCTATCTTGACTCCCGAGTAGGGTAGGACTACTTATACATTTTACAAATCTATATCCTTAGCAAAATGATTCGTAGACAACCATGAGAATCTATGATTCATAGGTTGTTCCAACTTATTGACTCAAATAGGAATTTTTTCCCAACAATTGGCTAAAAGTGTGATGCAGTTACAATCCATTATGGGGCATCCTTTTCATCTCATGATGACATTCAAAATGGACTTCAACCACAACACCTAGAACACCTGAATTATTTCACATGGAAGACCAACTGCACTCGTCGAATGTGCTAGAAGGTGGCTTCCACTTACCCAAATACCAGTATCATGAGAATAGAGCATCGACATCAACATACAACATCCCTGATGTAATCAACAACTTTTGTATCAACATTAATGTGTATGGCTATGTGACAGTAATGGTATAGAAACAATGGTGTAGTGGAAATAGTGTAGTAGAAACGATGCAAAGGGTTGGTGCGACGATAATGGTGTAGCAACAATGATGTAGAGACAATAATGTAGAAGAAACAATGTAGCAACAACGGTGTAGAGACAATAATGTAGCAACAACATTGTAACAATAAAAATGTTGCAACAACTTATATACACCAACCTGGAATAGTTGTTGTGTACCTTTTCTCATGAGTAATCATAAAAAGGCTAATTTCCCTCAATAAACTAGCATAATTCACTAAAATGATTTGAGTTACACGAGAACATACCTTGGAAAAAATATATCATTATAATCAAGAATATACTCATAGAATAGTTGGAATGATAGACAAAAGTGATTGAAAAGAAAAAATGTGGGTATGAAAATTATGGTATTTCAGGAACTCATCACATTTTTCATCGATGAATAACATGGAAATCACATATGGTAGTTATATGGTTATGCATGATATCATGTTTATAAACTAACTTACAAGTTGAATGGGCTAAGTGATAGCCAACTAAGTGTGGTAATAAAGTGAAATAGATGTCATGGACATCGAAAGAAAAATGGCATGCTATGAAACACTATTTTTATTTAATTATTGGTTCAGTACATTACTATGATATTTGGGAAAGTGCATGATTTATAAGAAGCACAGTTTCCCCAACTAGTTATTTGATGACTAAGCTCTAACAACCACAACAACAACAACAACAACGTTACAATATGGTCAATGATATGGTATTGAACCTAGTTCTATTAGGAGGGTGGGATGTATTTCCCACCATTTATCCTTTGAAACCTTGAATTGTTGGAGGTTTGTGTTAAGCAATGCTCCCATAGATGTGTGATGGCGATTTCTAGTTTCTTTTTGGGGAAGCTTAGCTATGATAGTTGACACTTCAACCTATGGGTTCTATCCGGAGTTAAGTCAATGTAGTTGACGCTCTAGTATAGTCTAGTAGAGGAAAGGATATAATATGGAAGATGGAAGTAGATTAGGGAGGAAGGGTGATTTAGAGTAGGTTGTTGGGAATTAGAAATGAAAGCTTAGTTCCTTATTTGGTTTCCTTTTTGTGTTTTAATTTCTTTCTTAATTTGTTTATGATGATCTTGGTGTAATGTTCAATTTGTATTCGATTATTTTGTTTGAATTAGTAATGTTTACGAACGTTGTGTTTAAATGTATTACTATCTTGATGGATTGGATGAGAGCACACAAGAACTATGCAATAGATGTCGTGTACAACAATTGATGTATTATTGTATTTCTATCAATAAATATTTATGAATGATGCATTACTAGATTTATTGTATTACATACTTGGTTGTGAACATATAGGATTTGTGCATTGGACATATCTTAGTACATGCACAAGTTATTTGTATGCTAGTTATGCATGCATACATTGTGCATGTATGCTAGTATTGTGCATGTATGCTAGTACAACTGCTTGATGTATTAGTTACCGAACTAGGTTATTAAGTATCTAATTAATGATCAAATAATTATGGAAATTAAACTTCATAGGTAAATATCTAGCATTATTAAATGTCTTTCTCGGCATGATTCATTGGTTGGCATGGTGTATTAAATGACTATGGTCATTGCTATGAATTTTAGGGAAAACATTTAAGTTTTTTTATAAGATTGCATGAGAAATATGGATTGTAACTATGTTTGAATTAATTTATGAAATTCATTTAATGATTTATTTTATTTTTATTTACACTTCACAAATATCTAGAAGAGATTAATTGCCATTATTGAGGGAGGTTGAGGAGAACTTGGGAAATGGGATGGAAATGTGATAAGGTTGTAGATCTATAGAAAGGATAATTGGGAGGAGGAGAGAGAGGGTTTTTTGTTTGGAAGGGTAGTAGAACCATTGGAAGCACCAAAACTTTGAAAAATCATAGTTGTGAGATCTATCACGATTGTGAGAGGACAACTCTTGAGATACTAGTTTTTTTCTTGGAGCTTTGGGCATTGAGGGTTAGGAAAATCCAAGGTTTCCTAGAGTTAGGGAGCTAGATAGGTTGTTCCTAGTGACTCAGAGGTTAAAAATTCAGTTGGGAAACCAAATCTATTGAACTAAATCAAACATACTTAGAGGTATTCCCCATTATCACTCCATGAATATTTCTATCAAACTTAAAATAAATTGTGAAAAATTATTATTATGAATAAATACTTGAGTTTATTCTTCTATTTATTCTATTTAAAAGTTATTTATTGTAAGAATTGGTTGCTAAATACTATACTTAACATGTATCTTAAAATGTTTAAATTCTTATACTTAAAATGCATATTTATAAAACCAAATTGTATTAAACTAATACAATATAAAAAAAAAATTATATTTTGTTTCCATTTCATATAAAAATATAATAGAATAAATAATAATTTATAACACTTATTAACAAGTTAATGATATACCACACTCATTAAAAAATTAGAATAAAATATGATATTACTCTTATTTTTACTCCTAAAATGCTCATGAAATGGAAACTCATGTAAATGAAAGAAAGACACTAAAAATAAGCATGATTTACACTCCCAAAATCCTCATGAAATAGAAGCTCGTTTAAAGGAGAGGAAAACACGTTTACTAATTGATTTCATATGTTTAGTGGATGAGCCTCATAACAAGAAGATGTATACAAATGACTCACCATTTAGAGTTACTTTATTTCCTTCTTTCTCAACTAGAAATTCAAGTTTAATAAGCATGATTTACACTCCAAAATCCTCATGAAATAGAAGTTTGTTTAAAGGAGACATTTACTAATTGATTTCATATGTTTAGTGGATGAGCCTCATAACAAGAAGATGTATACAAATGACTTACCATTTAGAGTTACTTTATTTCCTTCTTTCTCAACTAGAGATGTATACAAATGACTCACCATTTAGAGTTACTTTATTTCCTTCTTTCTCAACTAGAAATTCAAGTTTATCTATATCATACAGCTCTCAACTAGAAATTCAAGTTTATCTATATCATACAACTCTCAACTAGAAATTCAAGTTTATCTATATCATAGAGTTAAATGCCTCTTGATGTATATAGATGATTCACCATTTAGAGTTTCTTTATTTCCTTCTTCTCAACTAGAAATTCAAGTTTATCCATATCATACAACCAATGTATATAGATGATTCACCATTTAGAGTTTCTTTATTTCCTTCTTCTCAACTAGAAATTCAAGTTTATCCATATCATACAACCAAATGCCTTGCTCGCCAATTATAGAACATACTTTTAATTTTTTATTTTGGTGGTTTATTACTAACATACTTGTATAAGCATGTATTTATTATCTAGAAGCCTATCCATTCATAATAGAACTTTGAATTATTTATGTGATACCAAGTATATAAATTTTTTTGTTTTCGTTTATTTGGGTTAGTTTAAATGTTTTATGTTTTTTTTTTTTTTTTTTTTAAATTATCATTGAAATTTGGTAACATAATTATTGATGAAATCACAATAAATATACAAATTAATTTTCTTCAAAAATTTTTAAAATTATCAAAATATATAATTTTAATCACTGAAATCTATAATTCCAATTATTTTTCTAAATTTTTAATCAAATTTTAAACAAAATTCATAAAAAAATTTTAAAAATAAAATTAATTATCAAAATATATAATTTCAATATTTATAATTCTAACTATTTTCCTAAATATTTAACCAAATTTTAAACAAAACTCATAAAAAAAAATTAAAAACAATATTAACATACAACATACCATTCTTTCTTTTAACTTTGGATTAACTATATCGAACATATTTACTTGTAGAAGCGTATCCTTATGATACCGAAGCAAAAAAGAATCGAGTCACTATTGCATTGGACTGATTCTTTATCCCGAAAGAAATAAATATTAAAGTCTCCCTTGCAATCAACTGCTCACAACCAAATATTATATACTCCCAAACTCTCTTTCGAAAAGTCTTGTTATATTAAATATAGTCAAACTGCATTACATGCTTTCAGTCAAATATAAAAATTCTTGACCAATACTCTCTTGCTTGCCTTGTTATCTTTGAAATCGACAAGGCAAAGGTACCGCATAATTCATCATCCAGAAACTCGAAGCCCAAGTTCCCTGAATACCCTAAAAGCTAAAAACAAAGTTTGTGAAACAATGATATAATATCGGTTTCTCAGGAGCACTAGAGTAAAGTTGCTTTGAGTACGCGGTCCAATGCTGCGAGTCCTCACCGGAGCCCACAAACAGGCGAATTCAATGCACACAGCAACGTATTGATTTAAAAAAAAGGACATTACTGTTTCAATTCTCCTAGCCAGAGTAATGTTGTTATATTTGGAAATGCCATAGTGTTCTAAAGATGATACCCCAGCTGTATTCCAGTAATTATTTAGAGTCTGATAGGTATAAGAAGTGCAGGGTAGCGGGCATTTAGTCAGAGTGCTCGACCAAGCTGTTCGAGTCGTAAGGATATTTCAATTTTCTTCTGGGCCCGTCGGTGAAGTGGTTGATTGTAAGGAAATTGGCTGGGAAATGTCGAGATTGACAGGGCCACTGACAGTAGCGAGAGTTATAGGGGACGTTTTAGATATGTTCACGCCGAGTATAAAGATGACTGTAGTTTACAGCTCCAATATGCAGGTCAATAACGGCTTCGAGCTTATGCCTTCCGCCATTACAGCGCCCCCTCGTGTTGAAGTCGTAGGCGGTGACATGCGCACATTTTATACTCTGGTAATTTTAGGTTTTCTATTTTAGGTTGCTGTTATAGTCCGTGTTTACACTTCAACTTGAAATTCTTCAAATTCAATTTATGCTTTTCGTTTCTCCGTAAAATCATGCTGATAATGCTGTGTTGGGTTGAATTAATTTTGTGTTTGGCCACTGGAAATTTTCAGATAATGACGGATCCAGACGCTCCAAGTCCCAGCGACCCTACAGAACGCGAATATCTACATTGGTATGCCTGAACATTTGGAACGCTTGATATCGATGAAGATGTGATTGGCGGTATTCGGTTGAATTCTGGTGTCATGTAGCTGTTGAACATTTGATTTTCCACCATTTTTAGATTTATAACACCTTCAATGCCATGATGTGTTCTGCAGGATCGTTACTGATATACCCGGAACAACATCGAATTCTTTTGGTAAGCTCTGAAACTCTCCATTTTTTCCCATAGATGAGACAGATAATGACATTTGAATATTTATGTATGCAGGTAAAGATATCGTTAACTATGAAATTCCTACTCCCATTATTGGGATCCATCGCTACGTGTTCGTTCTGTTTCAGCAGAAGGGCCGGCAAACCGTACTACCTCCTCGATCGCGTCGCCATTTCAACACGAAGCAGTTTGCACAAACTAATAGATTAGGGTTTCCTGTTGCTGCTGTTTATTTCAACGCCCAGAGACAGACCGCCGCTCGGACACGTTGAAGTCACCTAACGATTAGGTTTAGGTCGTAAATTCCGACCAGTCTCATATCAATTTAGTCCCTTCCTGCATTTCATTTGAATGGTTGTGGCTGTTTGTTGAATTGATAGTAAGTTTTCCCATGCCTCAGTGTGTTGCTGAAATAATCTTACATGTGCACGAAACCTATCCTATCCATCTCATCCATCTCTATGTAAATACATGTTCCATCTTTTTGTAACACTGATTTATAGTCAACATCATAAAAAAATCCAATATTGATTAGTAATGAAGTCYATTACAATTTGATGGATTAAAATTATTTGATTTTTAATTGATGATGATTATTTATTTTAATATCTTTGTGTTTAAAGGTTTTATATTTCTGTATGGGAGATATGTCCATGTTACATAATTTATTAAAATAATAGTAAAAATTTCACAAAATAATAAATTAATATTAATATTTTAATAAAATAATAAAATACATTAAAATTCAGAGGGGGTAGGGTGTGTATATTTTTGTAGATTTTATCAGTCAAATCGTTGGGCATACCCCCAAACAAGGAGGTCTCATACACCAATTTAGTGTGCTGGCTTGGTCGTGACCTTAAAAATAAATTATTATTATTATTATTATATATAAATGAAAAAACACATATAAATAACAAGTGGATTTAATTAATCAATCTACACAATAATCAAAACAAATATATAGTATTTATATGGATCAAATCTCTAGAAGTGTAAATTTTTAACCTTTCTTTAAGTTTTACACTCTAAAAAAGTTTTCACTTAAAAAAAAATTGAATCATTTTATCCACTTAATAAATCCAAAATTAAAATAAATCCATATTAATATATATTAGTTTGATATGAGATATCAGGAAAAAATAATTAAAAATTCAAAATATTAAAATTGTTTATTCATAAAGATTTTATATAAGTTTAAATTTATAATAAAACACTTAAATTTAATTTAATTTGGTTATTTTAATTTAAAATTTAATAAATAAAATTATAATTAAAGACTATTTATTTTGTTGTTTTAATAGAAAGGTCTATATTCTTACTTCACTATGCAACATATTTTAACATTTATCGTCTTTCTGTTGAGGTTGGCAACTTTATTAGACAATGTGATGCAGATCCCCTATCCCTCCTCAGGGTTGCGCGACCTCCCGGTCAGGATCTTCCGGTTCGGGACCTGAAATGGCTCTTTTGGTTCCAAACTAGAACCCTTCGAACGAACACACAAGTCTCTCACCAATGCTTGGTTGGCCTTTCCAAGTGCCAAGCGTGAGCTCCAACGACACACGACCAAGAGTCGTGTCCTTGCGCTAAGCCAAAAAGGGCGCTTATCGGGGACCAGAACTTCACAAGTCACGCGTCCCGTCCCTTCGTTCTTCGAACCCCCGGTGGTCGAAATGTCTCGACACCGGTTCCCTCGGGATTTTGCGTTTCGAAAAATCAGAATGCAAGAGATATCTCTGCTCTTTGGGATCCCTGGTTGCCGAAATGCCGAAAATGTCCCGACACCTATTCTTTCGGGTTTTCGCGTTTCGCAAACCCTAGGTGCAAGGGATATCTCTGCTCCTTGGAAATCTCAGTTGTCGAAGTACCGAAATGTCCTGACATTCATTCTTTCGGGGTATCGTGATTCGAGGAATTTCGATGCAAGGGTCCTGCTCCTCTGTCCTTCGAATTCCCAGT
>JASDQU010683664.1:6181-23911 GCA_032191745.1 Picea mariana
AAGCATTGCGCGGGAAGTTCTCAATCTGAAACAATTTGCTCTGTTTGAATTAGAAAAAGGAGAGAAGATTTTGTGCAGTGGATATGTGCAAGTGAATACATAACGAGAGGGTGGACACTGAAACCTGTGGTGGGGTCTACTATGCAAGTTGAATATACGATGAGAGGGTGGAGACTGAAATCTGTATTGGGTCTATAATTATAAGTATAATGACCAGTGAAATGTTTAGTACCGACGGGCTTCTTCCTGTCTAAGTTGATGATGGGCAGCTTTGATTTTGATCTTTTGTTAAAAGGGAGGTTCCGTCGTCCCTATTGCTGTGAATATTCAATGCATGAAGTTGGACCTCCTTATATGGGTAAGGTAGGGAGTAATGTTGGATTAAGGCATAGTATAGGGTTTAAAGTTGAGTTAAGAGTGAGAAAGGATTTATTTTAGCTACAATTTATTAATGGAAAAAAAAAAAAATTGGGTTCGAGTTTCTAGTAAATTATAAATATGAGTGAAAATGTATAGGACCAATATTAATGGGTTTCTTCCTCTCTAAATTGATGGTTGATGGGCGGTGTTAAGAGTTGGGTTGGAATTTACCGCTTAAAATCAGGTTAGTATAGGAATAATTATTTGGTTATGGTTGTGTGGTCCCTATTGCTTTGAATATTCAATGCATGAAGTTGGGCCTTCTTATATGGGTAAAGTAAAGAGTAATGTTGGATTAAGGCATAGTATGTAGTATCATGGTTTATTATATGGGTAAAGTAAAGAGTAATGTTGGATTAAGGCATAGTATGTAGTATCATGGTTTAAGGTTCAGTTAAGGAGTGAGAAAGGATTTATTTTAGGTATATTTTATTAACTAAAAAATTAATTACATCGAGAGTAGTGAGGTACTCTATAGTTTAGTATGGGGGAGATGTTGAGGCATTGACGTTATGTTATGTTAGATAAAGTTACATTAAAAAAAAAATTACAGTAGGCTCAATTAAAAAAAATAACAATAATAAAATATTAAATAAGCGTAGATCCATCTTAAACTTGAATCTATCAAGAACTGAGAAGGATCAAATTTGTTAAGGTGTAATTTTTTTTTATCATTTAATATGAAAGAATTAAAACTTGAAATTGAATGAAATGATAAAAAAAAATTAAGCCTTAAGAAATTTGATCCCTCTTGGTGCTTAATATATCCAAGTTTAAGATGGATCTACATTGGTTTTTAATTTAGGTTTGATATTCGAGTAAATTATAATTGAATGTTGAGTGAAATGTATAGGACCAAAATTAATGTGATTCTTCCTCTCTAAGTTGATGGGCAATGTTAAGGGTTGGGTTGGAATCTACAGCTTAAAGTCACGTTAGTATGGGAATAATCACATGGTTATGGTTTCGAGGCTAGGGTTTATTGTTGGATTAAGGTATATGATATAGAAGTTAGGGTTTAAGGTCGACATAGCAAAAGGAGGTCATCTTAGCTAAGGATTGTTAACCCAAAATCCTTAACCCTGTATTATTTTTTGGGGTTGGGCTCTTCATAAATTATAATCAAATAACAAGTGAAATGTATAAGATTGAAATCGGTAGGCTTCTTCTTGTATGAGTTGATGGGCGAATTTGATTTTAATGTTCTTTTAAAAGAGAGGTTTCATTATGCATATTACTTTTATTCAATGGATAAAAATGGGAAAGGTTGGGGCCTAAGACATAAGGTCAGGTCAAGTTAGGGTAGGGCTAGTGATGTGACTTATGGTTTTGGGGCCATAGTTTAATGTTGGCTTAGGGCATATTGTATAGGAACTAGTGTTTAAGGTCAATGTATGAGAAGGGTGCCATCCTAGCTCGGAATTATTAACCTGAAATACTTAACCTTTTTCTTCTTTTTTCAAGTTTGGGGTTTGCATAATGAATGGATGACAAGTAAAATGTATAGGATAGAAACCAGCAGGCTTACTCTTATATGACTTTATGAGTAGCATTGATTTTGTTGTTTTGGTAAAAGTGAGGTTCCATTATGCCTATGGATTTTATTCAATGTATTGGAAAAGGGTCGAGTTAAGGTAGGGCTAGTTATATGTCTTATGGTTTTGAGGTTAGGGTTTAATATTGGCTCAAGGCATAGCGTATAGGGATTAGGGTTTAGGGTTGATGTAGAAGAAGGAGGTTATCCTAGCTAAGGATTATTAACCTAAAACACTTAACTCTTTTTTATTTTATAGGTTTGGATATGTGTAAAATATAACTAAATGACAAGTAAAATGTATAGGATTTAAATTGATGGGCTTCTTCCTATCTAAGTTGATGAGCAGTGTTGATTTTGATATTTCGTCAAAAGGGAGGTTCCATTGTGACTACGGATTTTATTCAATGTATAGGAAAAGGGTCAAGTTGGGGCCTATGGCTAAAGGTCGAGTTAGGGAAGGGCTAGTTATATAGCTTACAACTTCAAGGCTAGGGTTTAATGTTGGATTAGGGCATATCATATATGGATTTGGGTCAACATAGGAGATGGGGTCATCCTTGTTAGGGATTATTAGCATGAAATACTTGACCCTTTCTTATTTTTTAAGCTTGGGGTTTGTGTCAATTATTAGCAAATGAGAAATGCGATGAAAAAGACCAAAATGTATGGGCTTGTTCTTTTCTAATTTGATGGGCAGTTTTGATTTTAATATCTTGTTAAAATGGAGGTCTCATTGTGCCTATTGCTTTTACTTAATGCATCTTAGAAAAGGGTCTAGTTTGGGCCTACAACATAAGTCGGGTTAGCATAAGGATAGTTATATGGCTTATGGTTTCGAGTCTAGGTTTTAAAGTTGGATTAGGCCATAGCATGTGGGGATTATAATTTAGAGTCAAGTTAGGGCATATGAGAGGGATCATCATAAATAATGATTATTAACAAAAAAAAAACTAAACCCTTTTTTAGCTTTAAGGTTTGTTGTATAAAATGTTGAAGCAAGTGATCACAATTTTGAAAAAAAAAATAGATGTTCTAAAAATTTCCCATATAAATGTCACCAAAGAGACATTATTGCATGTCACAAACTAAAATTTTATTAAATGTTATGAAACTAACATTATGAAGCACAAGGCCAAGTCACAAATATTGACATTGAGTTCAACAATTAGATCATGCATATATAATCAAGGATTTGAACTTGGAAGGGCAGAGTGAAACACCTACCTTCCCACTGATCAAATTGTTGATGCGTTGAGTTATTTTGAATTTGTGACGTTTATTTCTCCAAAATCAAACCATTAATATTATGTTAATGTTGAGGAAGTTAAGGATTACGAAGTTATAACACTCAACACTTCAAATATTTTAGGCATTATGACTTGTCTTCATTTGTATGTAAATTATATGTAATCAAGAGATTTGTATCAATTCAAAACCTTCTCTATACATGCAGAAGTTAAGTTTGTTGCATGATAAAAGAAAGGTAAACATAAGTTATTCTTTCAAAAAAGAACATAAATAATAATTGCAAACCTAATGTACATCATGGAATTATGCAATTTAGTGATATTAACAATACTACAAAACATAGGTGGACAAAGGGGACATAAACTATTATAGTTTATTGGTTGATGGAGTACAAGTTTTAGACTTTCATTATCTTTTTCTTTGTAGAAAGTTGTGTTGTGACGAAGAAAAAGTCGTAATAATTATTGTTTATTACAATGAAAGAATACAAAATGTTTCACAATTAAATATTTTTTTATTATGTTCTTAAAATTTTAAATTGAAACCAGAGTTTGTATAATTATTTCTCAGTTTTTTAAAAATAATAATTCACAAGGAAAATATTAAAAAATTTAGAAATGTGGACTATAGTATAACTACAATATATAATGACCTTATTTATCCTTTTCATCATTTTGAAACAAGCTACGAGAAAAATAACACAAGTATTTTTTATACTTCTTCATGGACATTGTTACACCAATGCATAAGTTGGTCATAAGAAAATATTTACCCACCCTTTGAAAATAGTTCGAGGTTTCTCAGATCTTGTTATTCATCGTATTTTAATTTGAGGATTGATAAATCTTCCACCTTTACATTTAGAGGCAGGATAAAGTTAAAACCTTGGTTTACAACAAAAAGAAATGTCTAGGCCAAATATATTGAGTCTTGTCACGTATGCATATTCTCTAAAGTTGACTAGTTCTAAATGGATAGCATCTTTTATTCCCAATGTGGGGAGTTTAACACCCACAATCCATATAATAATTTGTGGGTTTGGATTATGAGTTTAAAAATTAAAAATAACTCTGTGAATAAGAATACCAACACCATTAAAAATATAATAATGGTTTCCATAAAAAATAGTTATCTTATTCGGTTATTATTTTTAGCAATTTATATATCTATAACATTTCATTTTTTCCAATGGTTCGATTTTCGTTGAGTTCCTTGTTTGCTCTAACTCAAATTTGATTTCACTTGATCTTACTCAAATTTGATTGAACTTGAGTAAGCAGTCAAGTGATCCCTTCACTCAAGACCTACCTCCATGATACTTAGAGCAAATCTTGAGAGAGTGATTGATTGATTAAGTGCTCAATAAAGAACATCTACTTCATCAAGAGCTAGACAAATTCAATGTCTTCTTGCTAAGGATAATTTACCTTTTGAATCTTTTGTATATGTGCTTACCTATGAGTTGATACAACAAGGGGATTTGGAATATTCATTCATCTATCAAGTAGAGATACTTTGGGAAAGAAGATATCGGAGTTGCTCAAAGATATCTTTTTTTATGAGATCCAAAGCAATATTTAGTGGATTTTGAGATCATTTTTGTTCTTTCGATTGCTTATCATGGGGATATTAAGATAAGATATCTTCATGATATTGGTGTTCCTCTCAAGCTCTAAGTATCAGAGAAGGAATTTTGAGGATTGAGGTCAGTACCTAATTGTTGATTTTGAAGATGTAGTGATTATCAAGATTAGAACCTTAGATGATGAGTAAAGAATCCTCTGTCATTCCTAAGTGTGTACCATCATCATGCAAGAAAAATGCTTAGAGATCACGAGCCAAGTATGTAAAATCTGTCTAAAAATCATTGGGCCGCTTTTAAAATTACTACTTTAATATTTCCATTGAGAGCTTTTAGATTATTGTCATGAAGCCGGAAAAAATATTTTCCCCCAATAATAATCTTTGGAAAGTGTATGGTAACTTAGCAATCAAGGTGCTTGAAAAGATTGTTCAAATGGACATCTTTAGAGAACTCCCAACAAGCTATTGAGAGGTTTCAAAAGATCATCTTTGAGAAACCTCGATAAGTAATCAAGAGGTTTCAAAATATCATCTTCGTGAAATTCTCAATAAGATATCAAAGAGTTTCAAAAGACCATTCAAATGATATTTATGTGAAAGGTCTTGATGGATTGCATTCGGAGGTTTTCAAAGTTTGAATAGAAAACTTAAAATTTCCCTGATGACTTTGATAAAATCTCCCCGAGGACATTTTTACAAAACCTCTAATGACATATTTAATATCCTTGATGACAATAATATAAAATCTATTGATGACAATCCACAGGGTGTAGAATAGTCGGTGATGGAGTGTATTGTTAAGGCACTCTGTTATTTGAAGTCATCGGTTCGAAACCCTATACTTACCTTGTGTTTTGTGTGAGGGGTCGCATTGGAATTCTTGGAGGTTATAGTGGTACCAGTCAAAAATCTTGACCCTGTGTCACGCGAATACGAGCCCGACTAGTTGTCAATTCCGCCAGCCACAAAAAAAGTTGATGACAATATTAAAGTACCATTCAAATGTTGTTCTTTGGTCAAAGAACCCTCCACATATAAACATAATATAGCATGCACCGAAGCAACCAAGTTTTGAAGAACTTAAACAAATTAAATAATTATTTCGTTAAAAGAAATCAAATTTAATTATTATTTGATTAAAAAATTGATTTCAATTTGATTAAAAAAACATTAATTCAAGTTGTAATTTGAATATATTTTTTTTATTTAAGATTGATGATGAAATATTTAAGGATACATCTATGGATGGAGTACAATGATAGCAAGCAAATCAATATGCTCCAAGAAAGTATGTATCATCTATAATTTGATTTATGTTTTTTACTTTATTATTCTTATTTTTTACTTGTGGAATAATTGTGGAAGTGCACTTGTAAGGCCTTGGCCTTGAATGGCTTTGGGAACCTCCGCAGGATGATCACCTTATTGATCATTAACTAGCATAGATGGACATGACAGAAGGTTGAAAACTAGAAGAGTTGATTTTGGGCGTCCTTGTATGATGGCAAGGATCACCATGGGCATGTTAGGCACCCCTACCCACATTGGGCACAACAAACACCTTGGAAGATTGCACTAGTTGGATGCACCAAGAGAAGATTGGAAGGGAACTTGGCAGGGAAAGGAAAGGTGGGGGTTATGGAAGATGACCTCATCTGATCTACAAGTATGATGCATGATGGAAAATATTGGCATATAGAACTTAACAATATTTTATAAACTTGGGTGTTTGGGCTACATGTGGACCCAATGATTTGGGCACTGGGGGTTGCAACAAATGGTAGAAGTACCTTTGGGAACAAGCATCTAAGGATCGCAATCGTGGGATGCGCTCCTTAGGTGCACATCCACCAAGAACACATATGTCTTCCACACAACCATTGGACACACTTATTAGATGCACCCTTGCTAGGCACACTTGGACACCTTGGGCACACTTGTTGGTTTCCTAACACTTTGGGAGAAACACCAATGAAAATTTGACGGTCAACAAACAAGTCACGGAGGGGTTAGAGGCACTATCGATCATAGTTTAAGTTGGTAATGTTGGTACTTAGGTCTACTTTAGAGTGAAAGGCAAGTCACGTATAAAAGGAGGATGCATCAAAACTATGAAGGCATAAGAGAAGAAGTCATTTAAAAAGAATGTATTTAGGAGCCCTTCATTTTGTGCTAAGTTCAAGGATTGGCACAATAGGAAAAATTGCACTGGATGAGTGAGAAGAAGAAGAATACGGGACCCGCAGGAGGCAGACTTACAGTTATTTCAAGGGTTGGATTGTGCAAGTCTGTTGGGCAGTAGGAAAAAGGAAATATTGAATTAGACTCATTGTACATATGTAATAGAGTTGCAAGTAAAGTATATAATTCCCATGTTGTATTTCTACAAAATTCTTCATATAATAAAATTAAGGCACCTACCTTGGGTGTTGCCTATACATGTGTGTTGTGGACTATTTATGTGTTGGATGTTACTATTCCTTGATTTTCTTTGTGTTGGCTAAGTATTGAAATATTGACTAAGTGTTAAAGTGTTGTTGGGATGTTTTAAAGGCCAAAATTGAGCATGTGCCTAATGTTGAATGAACTTGGTTGAGTAGGAATTAGCTGCATTTGTTAGATTGTAGGTTAAGGTGAAGTTATGGGAAGACCTTAAGTGAAGAGGCATAGTCTAGTTGTAGCAAACACTTTGGGATGAGTTGGCAGGAATCCACAAGAGAGCTTGAACACTGGAAAATGCAAACTTAGTGCCTTGTTGTAGTAGGTAGTCAAGACGTTTTTTTTGCACAAAACGATAAGTTCTCTCATTGTTTCAGGAATGTTGAAGGCTTGAGGCAACAAAGTGAACCAAGTCTTTGAGACTTAGGTAGGTTTTTCAAATGTGCCTAGAAGGTCAACCTATTTCTTACTTATGACATGGAAATCATAAACAAAAGGTCATGGAATACCAATGTGGAAATCATGGCGATGGACTTGGAAAAATGGGATCAAGAGATCTGTAAGTTGTTGTAGGAACATGTGGTGAAGTTGGAGCAGACTAGCGCAAGAGTTAAAGCTTGGGTTCAAAATTTAATTACTCTGACAAACCAAGTAGAGACTTGGGTGTTTCCTAAGTCGAAACCATTCAAGAGAAATGATGCCTAAGTTGACAACAACACTACAACAAGGAAACAATCAAAATTTCCTATGTCCATAACTAAGAATGTTGCTTGTTTCCTTTGTTACTTGAATCATTTTTCTATGGATTTTCCTTTGAGAAGAAGTCCAAGTGCAACCAATACCAACTTTGAAGGTGAAGAAAACAACCTTGGGAGCATCCCAAGTACAACATACTTCAAATGCAAAATTGAAGGTTTTGGGTGCTTTAACAACAAGTTTGGGAAAGTCTGTGGTAGAAGTTCATGAACATGGTTTACAAGGTGAATACATGTCAGTGGTATATGTTTTGTGAATATGTGTGGGTTGAAGATGGAAGCCTTGGTAGACACTAGTGCAACCCACAACTTTGTAAGTGAATGGACCGCTACATCACTTTATTGTAATCCTAAAAGCAACATGGCCACGTTCAAGGGGGTGAACTTAGTAGTGAAGCCAACAACATGAGTAGTTTTTTCTACACCTTCGAAGGTTGGGAAATGGTTTGGTAGATTGGACTTGACAGTGGCTCCATTGGATGACCATACAATCATCTTGGGGAAATACTTTCTCAAGATTGCCAAAGCAATTCCCATGCCCCATGAGAGTTGTTAGATGTTCTTAGATGGAACCAAGACTTATGGTGTGCCTATGATGATTAGAAAGAAGTTGGAAAGGATGCCAAGAATGTCATTTATAAAGTTGTTTGAGGAAACTAGTGAATCCACATGCAAGCCTTGTGTTGTCTCACAATACCAAGAAGAGATGATTTTGGGTAGAGAAACCTTGGGTGACAAAGATGGTGAAAACCATACAAAGAGAAGGTTGGCAACATCAGAGATTCTGATGGATTCATAATTGAAAAAGATGAAATGGTTGTGCACTTTAAAGAACCAGAATCAAGACATTGGAGGTAATGTTGAACTTGCACCAACAGTAGTTATGGAGTTCATTGGTAAATGCACTCACCAAAAAATGTCTTGTTGTGCAAAAGAAGAGGCAAGCCAAACAATGTATCATTTTTTATGAAAAATAATCTAAGTGTTGGGTCTGAGTAGTGCATCGAGGAACTCACCCAACAAAGTTGGACACATAAGTGAGAGATGAATATTTCCTTGATTGTGATGCAAACGACATTGTAGAGTTTTTCATATTATCCATGGGGATCTATGATTTCCAATTGACGATAAATTGATTAGAATAATTGGGTTGCAGATTGTCAGAGAAGGAGGCAATTTTAAGATACTTGAGCATGAAGCACAAGTCAGAAACTTTGATTGGTAGTGGCCTTAGAAACTTATTACCATCTCCTTTTTTCTAACAATTCACAAGGTGACTCATCGCTTAGGAGTAGATAGTGGAGCCTAGAGGACCTATGAAAAAGGTGCCTCGAAAAATTATGTCTTGGAGTATACTTAATAGTATGGAGGCAAAGGTGGTGATCTTGCCTTAGTTCAAAATATTTGTACAAGATTAATGAAGCATGGATGACACTGACTATTTTGGGCTTGAAGATGTCAATTCTCATGCTTTGGGCATGACAGTTGGACTAATCACCCAACCGGTTCAAGACTTCATAGGATCTAGTGTAAAAAAGCATGTAAAAGTTGATTGAAGTACCGATGCAATAGTACATTTGGATGGTGCAACACTTGGACATTTTCTCGATCTTCTTGAATGAATACTAGATTGCAACAATAGTAGGTATCCACAATAATGTTGGTCTTAGTTTACAACCACAACATGAGAAAGTAGTAGAAGTTGGGAAAAGACACTTTGTTCAAGGGAAGAATTGGACAAAGTGTAGTTGCATAGCAATTTTGGTAATGACAGTGTGGAGCAGTTGAAGAAGTCAATTATGAATGGATGCTTGCGTCTAGGCAACAAACTTGGAGGAAATTAGGTTCTTGAGGATGTTGTCGGGGATATCAATGACTTTTAGTGGGGGAGGATGTAAGGCCCTAGCCTTGAATAGCCTTGGGCACCTCCACTACATGATCACCTTAGTGGTCATTAACCAACGTAGATGGACATGATAGAAGGTTGACAACTAGAAGAGTCGATTTTGGGTTCCCTTGCACATTGTCAAGGTGCACATAGACATGTTGGGCACCCTTGCTCAGATTGGGAACACTGTAAATGTTGGCAACTCTCACTAGTTGGATGCACTAAGAGAAGCTTGGATGAGAACTTGGTGAGGGAAGGGAAAGTGGGGGTTATAGAAGATGACATTGTATGATCTACAAGTATGATGCATGATGGAAAATATTGGCATAGATAAATTTATTGGATTTTATAGACTTAGGTGATTGGGATACATGCAAACCCAAGGAGTTGGACGCTCCAAACTTGGGGGTTGCAACAAATGGTAGAAGTGCCTTCGGGCACAAGCATCCACATAGTGCAATGATGGGGCACAATTATTGAGTGCACATCCACCGGGCAGACATCCATATGTCACACATCCATTGGATGCACTTGTTAGATGCACCCTTACCGAGCACACTTGAGCACCTTGGGCGCACTTGTTGGGAACAAGACCATTGGACATCAGACAATCGACGAACAAGTCATGAAGGGGGAAAAGGCACCATAGGGCATAGTCAAAGTGAAAAATGTGGGCACTTGGGTTCACCTTAGAGTGAAGGGGCTTGTATGAGACTCATATAAAAGGAGGATGTATCAAAAGTGATAGGCATAAGAGAAGAATTCATTCACAAAGAGTGTAAAGAAGCTCCATGATTTGTGCTAAGTTCAAGGGTTGGCACAATAAGGTGAATTACACTAGCTGAGTGAGAGGAAGAAGACAAGACTTGTAGGAGGTAGGACTGTGGTCGTTTCAAGGGTTGGATTGTGCAAGTTTGTTGGGAAATATGCAAAAGACAATATTTCCTTAAACTCATTGTACATCTGTAATAGAGTTGCAAGCAAAAGGTGACAACTCCCATGTTGTATACATGTAACAGTATTCATATAATCAAGTTAAGGCACCTACCTTTAGTGGCACCGATACATGTGTGTTGTGGACTCTTTATGTGTTGAATGTTATTGTTACTTGTTTTGCTTTGTCCTGGCTAAGTGTTGATTTATTGGCCAAGTGTTAAAATATTGTTAGAATGTTTTAAAGGCCATAGTTGGACATGTGCCTATTGTTGAATAAATTTGGTTGAGTATGAATTACCTATATTTGGTAGATTGTAAGTTAAGGTGAAGTTATGCACATACCTTAAATGAAGAGGTGTAGCCTAGTTTTAGTAAGTGCAAGTTGGCCAAGCCCCTACAGCCGAGGCAAGGTAGCATTGCATGACCTCGGGTGTCGAAACAGTATTGTGGAAACTCATGTTTGCAAAGAAAAATTTAGGTATACCATATGTCTGTGACATCATTTCTCTTGGAAGTGTGATGAGAATGTATTTTTCATTTTAATATCAAGCATGTTGTGTGTCTATTGGAGAAATGTGGGAAGCTTATTTTAAATATGTATTTGCAACTATTAAAAAACAATGTTTTCAATAAAGTATAGCTACATTGTGGATATAAACAAATTGAGAGACTTGAACCTTGTTCCTACATGACCCGGTCAATCTAATCAAGCACTAGCATGGTCCATTTTATTTTTTCATTTTTTCACAACATGAAACTATGAAACCAAAAGCTATGCCTTGCTTCTCCATCGAACAAAAGGGTAGAGGAGGGTTCTCGTCTACTTGGAAGGGACACTCCTTTGATGTCCTTTTCAAAATCGGGGTCTCACAATCATCAACCAATATGCATTTCTCACATGTATGCCCTTCCTCATTCTTACACATGAATATTTAGTTAAATGCAGTAAAAAAATACCATTTTATTTTATTATATTCTTTAATAACATAGAATGATTTTCATGAATTATCATTTTTTTTTACATAAAATTTGTTGTTATTTTTGAATTATATAAAATCTTTTTTTTATCTATTCATTATTTAATGGCATTTGATGAATCTATATAATCTTCAACATCATTCTAGCTACCACTCATGATTGATATAGGATTTTAAATAACTAAACAAAATCTATCTCTCTAAAGAAGATGGTAAATCTTAGAAAAGTGCTTGACGGCTTAGCAATTTGACTTTTGTATAAAGATCCTTCGAAATTTCTAATATTTTCCCAAAAAATTACAAACGTCTAAATGGCTTATTTCAAAGATAAATTGACATCTTTGAAAATGTACATTATAGATACTTGTATGGATAGAGTACAGTGATAGGAAGCAACTTAATATGCTACATGGAAGTATCTTATCATTCTTATTTTGATTTATGTTTTTATGTTAATATTATGCTTTTTTAACTTCTGCTCAAGGAACATTTCTAGAAAAAGCATTGTGAGAATGCATTTTTAGTTTTCTAATTAACATCAATCATTTTTTCACTTATGTTATGTCGTCGATGGAGAAATGTGGGAAACTTATTTTAAATGTTAATTCACAAAAGTGGATCAAATACCACCCTCATGTCTTTCAAATTTAAGTCAATTGGGTTTAGTCCGAGTGGTTTGTGTTGAGGGGTGTCCCCCCCCCCAACCTAGGTTTAATTTCAACAACTGATATGTTTGGCTCTTAAATGAGCACGCTATCGAAAAAACCTCGACTTTCTACAAAATCTAGTTTACCCTCGATATCATCCTCGAAATGAGGAGAAGTACCCAGTGGATTTTCCCAAAAGTTGTTCCCTCGAAAAAAAAAGAGTTTATTCACATATGTTAATATATATATTTGATTTTAAATCAAATATAGCTACGTTATGCATAGAAAATGCCTATATATGAATATTTAGGTAAATGTATAAAATAAAATTTACAATTTTATTTTTTAATAATTATGAATTACATTAACTATTCTAACAAATTATCATTTTTTACATAAAATCTTTTTTTTATCAACACATTACTTAATGTTATTTGGTGAAACTATATAATCTTCATATCACTTTAGTTACTATATATATATATAGTTGATATGGGATCTCTTGTAAATTAAATAACTATTTTTTTTATGTATGGTTGTTTTATTCTATATATAATGCTATTTATTGTAATGATTCAAATTCTAATAAATCTAAATGCATAAATAAACATAGCAATTTGCAACCATTAACTGAACCAAATAAATATACATTAATTATGATTACATAACTCACAAGAAGGAGTGAGTGATGAGAAACTTAGCTGAGAGTTGAAGAAATGAACTTACTTACAACACTATGAATGTCGAACCATCATGCCCCAATATTTGATCTAACATGTCACAACTAGGTGTGAGGATGACTTTCCTCCCAACCAACCCCTCAATCATCTCAACCGAGAGCCCCCGAGCCCTCAATCAAGTAACTATGCTAGCTTCCAAGCCTCTCCATTAATTGCTCAAGCTAAAGATGTCAAACTTTCTTCTCCACCTTCATTATATTGAATTCTTCTTTCCCATACATGCATGAGTTACACTTGTCATTAAGTAATTAATCATGTAGTTTTTATCATCTTATTAATTTAGTTTTTTGTTTTTTTTGCTAGTTTGTCCGTGACCTGCGGGACTAGCCTGTGGCTGAGAAACCACGACTCAGGGGCATCTAAGCCGTCAAAATCACCCAGGGATCACACCCGGCCTGAGCCACAACAACCCTTAACATGGTTGTATTTTTTGTCCCCGCAGGTTTCAAACCGGTGACTTTAACATCACGAAGTGCCTTAACAACACACTCCGTCACCGACTGTCCTACACCTTGGGGACATTAATTTAGCTATTATTAATCTCTTTCTTTTATTATAATTTATTATTTATTTTATCATTCATTTATTTATTATTATTATTATTACTTTAATTTATTATTATATGTTTATTATTTTAAGACTATTTATTTATTATTTATTACTTAAATTGAAAGCATAGAACATTACATACTCCCCCTTTCAAGGAACTTCGTCCCAAAGTTAAATTTCATTATATTACCTATAGGTTTTTATTTTCTCCCCAAATCTTCTACAACACTTTTTGTTGTAACTAGTACAAGGGCCACCCAAGTGACTACAACAATCATCCAAAGTCCACATCACAACACCGAGGAAGCATGAGTAACCTCTAGCTCTTCTTCCTTACTTTTTGGACTTAAATCCTATCTGTCTAACCAGAGCCCCAAGGCTCGAGACCTCATCTACGCAAGAAATCATCCAGTATGGTACTAACGTACCCCAAGCATCTCGAAACACTGACCTAAACTTCCTCCACAACTCCTACCAGGTACCCAACCCTACGCATTGAAGTCCAATTCCAAAACACCTTCGACGAGTACTGCTCCATCCCTTCTCTTGGACTTCAACATCACAACTTCAATATTAGGCACTATGGCCCTCTCAAGATGGTCCCATTTCCCATCAATAATTATACAAGGCAAATGAACCACTGACATAGGTTGGTTGATTGAGTTTGTCCCTAGCCCATAAGGTGTTATTTTATAGATATTATCCTTCTTAGGTATGAGCTCCCATGATATCATCAAATAAACTAGCCCTATCATCCCACTGGTGGATCTCCTATCAATCACTACCTTAGCATGCCATAATTCACCAATATTTAAATTCTTGGTTTTGTGTATCTTTTGATCACTACCCAAGGTTCTTATGTCACTTTACATCTTGGATTATTCATTTAAGGAATGTTATACCCAATAGCATGTAAAGACTAGGTCATCATATTTTAAGTTAGAAATGTTCACTCTCGGAAGGATTAGCTCACTAAACCAAACTACACAGCCAATCATTAGCATACCAACTTGTTATTCTTCATGATAGGTGTGTACTCATCAATCTCTAAGACTCAATTTATCGCATGGCCTATTTTCTTTGCCAAAAAATAGACAATTGTTATCCCTGAATATTTAAACCTTTAAACCTTTTTTCAGCCTATCACTTGTCATCCTTCACCAATTACAAGTGTTCTAGCTCATAACTTCCCATCTTGACACTTTTAAAATTATATAGGTCATCACTACAACCCTTACCAATAATTCTTAGTCACTATTCATGTTTCTCAATCCACGCACCAATATCCTTAAGAGAGCTTGCCACTTGAGAGAGTGACACCCCTTCACTATCATTACATAAATTTACCCTAGGCTTTATTATAGTTCCCCTGGCACTTCAATGCTATCCATTAGGTATACACCTTATGGGAGCCATATGAGCTTTAATTAACTATTGCTGTCCTAATAATTCCATACATTTTTTATTCAAATTGGGCACCTTGCTCATTATCAATGATTTTTAACTGACAAGGAGAATACTACCTTTATCTTAAGGTGTTTCCCCTTTTTCCACTTGTAAAATTTTCATTATTTATGACTTGTCTTATTCATTCCCATCCTACAGGTACTTATGGGTTTATTACCTCTTAAAATGGCTACATCAGTATCACATTCATTTAATTCAATTGGTTAATTGACAACATTTCCTTCTTGATAGGCATCGTTCATATTTAGAAATGATAGTGAATTTGATCATGTTTCCTATATGAGAACACTCTATGTTTCAACAATCATTTTCCAAGGGTTACCCTTTCATGAGATACCTCAAGAATGCTAAGTTACTTCATCATGACAAATCCAAAATCTTTCATCATGTTCTAGAATAGGATACTACTCCTTGTTGATTTCTTATAATGTTTTACTACAAATTGCAATTCCATCATTCTTTGTGAAACTTCCACTCAACTCACCTTACAATCTATCATCTTTTCTGAAGTATCTATCCATCACTCTTTTTTGGTTATTCTTATCCTTCCAAGTTGGTTATGATTACAAGAGCTACAATAAGTTATCATCATTAGAAAATTTCAAGTTCGTCATTTTCCTTTCCTCCATAAGGTAACTTCGAGAAATGCTTAATATGTCAGGTATATATTGCTAACATTGGGGATCAACTTAGAAACTTTCCTTCATTTCATAAAAACCTTCTTAATAATAGGTTAATTATCCTCCTAGGTGTAGTCCCATACTATATCAAGGTATATACACATTGCTTCCAATTTTGACTTCATTTGATGGGAAATTGTACTACTATTTTCTTAAATTGATCAATTATATTTCCCCACATTTTCCTTGAATAACTAGTGTCTTCTTTACTTCCTCAAGTTACTTCAACCAATTTATTATAGTGTGTGATTGTATAGTACTTCATATCTGATTTCCTTTTCTCAATGTCCATCACTAGACCTCTAAGTCTATGTTATCAAACATAAGGGAAACACTTAAGATACATTTTGACTTTTATCTTGCACTCATCAGTGCATGTTAACATAATTCTATTTCTTCTTACTTGATTATGGGAACCAACATGTTGTAAGGAACATATCAAAGGGTTCCATCATCCCCCCTTAAACTAATTATAAGTTTCTCCTACCACCTTACTGTATGGGATTTCCTATCAGTGTCTTTCAAGGTTATAGTGGGAATACAAGTTCATTCGTATCGTCATTTTAGGTTTAGCATACATACGTGGAGAGGAAAGTCATGCCTATCTTCTATTGGACATAAGTTGCTTCTATCTCACACTTCCTATCACTAATACCATTATATAAGTTTTGGGATTTCCTAGTCCATATATTAAGTCTCGTGGTATAGCCTTTAGGGATCAACCATACATTGTATGTTTAGAACAATCTCAACCATACTTTTAAAGTTCCTCGTCTATCAATTATTACCTTTTTAATTCATTTATGAATTTATTTCTTGGGACCTTTTTAGGATTACACAACTTTATACAATATTAACTTATCAAATAATGAAATGAGCACACATTGAATAACTTCATAATTCATTTTAATTATTATTAACTCTAACTATTATGACCCAAGGGGTGCATATATGGGGCTAATTGTATATGATATGATCCCAAGGGGGGGCATATATGGGCCTTAATGTACCTGTAATGTGTAAATATATATGTGATAAGGTCGACCTAATGGTAAAGAGGCCTCATGTGCAAGTGTGAATAGGTATATATAGAGGTCATGTATTCATTATTGGAGACAAGCGAATTGAGAAATATAAATGGTATTTGGTTATTTGGAGTAGCTCAAGAGGCCTTACATAGTATTAAAACCCAGAAGTTAAAAGGGGCAATACTCAAGATAGACCTCTCAAAAGCTTACGACAGATTTAGATAGCTATATTTGAGGATGTTACTAACTCATTTGGGGTTTGAACTTCCCTTTACAAATTGGATCATGAGTTGTATTTCGACAGTGTATTTTACTGTCCTAATAAATGGATCTGCCTCGACTTTTTTCTCAACTAAAAGAGGATTAAGGCAAGGTTTTCCCTTGTCCCCACTCCTTTTCTTGTTGGTGGCGGAAGGGCTCAGTAGGGCTATTGGTGCAGCAAAATCTAGAGGTGAGTTTCTTGGTGTCTTCTTATCTCCCACCTTCTCTTTGTGGACGATGTCCTAATCTTTTGTAGTGGCCTGAGGGGTGATGTGGAGAAGCTAAGTTCAATTTTGGATCTTTTTGGCCGTGCTATAGGTATGCAATAAATGGCCAAAAATCCACCTTGTCTGCACACCTCATGGAAGAAGATGAGTTAGGTGTCTATCGATATTTTTTCCTTATGAGACAAAGCCTTTTGATGAAGGATTGAAGTATATTGGCTTTCACCTAAAACCCAACAACTACAAAAAGGAGGATTGGGTTTGGCTAGTAGCTAAGCTAGAAAGGAAACTGAAGTCATGGAGTTTTCATTACCTATCCAGAGCAGGAAGATCGGTTTTAGTCAATTCAG
>JASDQU010683664.1:23951-34306 GCA_032191745.1 Picea mariana
GAGGTTTCAAAATATCATCTTCGTGAAATTCTCAATAAGATATCAAAGAGTTTCAAAAGACCATTCAAATGATATTTATGTGAAAGGTCTTGATGGATTGCATTCGGAGGTTTTCAAAGTTTGAATAGCAAACTTAAAATTTCCCTGATGACTTTGATAAAAGCTCCCCGAGGACATTTTTACAAAACCTCTAATGACATATTTAATATCCTTGATGACAATAATATAAAATCTATTGATGACAGTCCACGGGGTGTATAATAGTCGGTGATGGAGTGTACTGTTAAGGCACTCTGTTATTTGAAGTCATCGGTTCGAAACCCTATACTTACCTTGTGTTTTGTGTGAGGGGTCGCATTGGAATTCCTGGAGGTTATAGTGGTATCAGTCGAAAAACTTGACCCTATGTCACGCGAGTACGAACCCGACTAGTTGTCAATTCTGCCAGCCACAAGAAAAGTTGATGACAATATTAAAGTACCATTCAAATGTTGTTCTTTGGTCAAAGCACCCTCCACATATAAACATAATATAGCATGCACCGAAGCAACCAAGTTTTGAAGAACTTAAACAAATTAAATAATTATTTCGTTAAAAGAAATCGAATTTAATTATTATTTGATTAAAAAATTGATTTCAATTTGATTAAAAAAACATTAATTCAAGTTGTAATTTGAATATATTTTTTTATTTAAGATTGATGATGAAATATTTAAGGATACATCTATGGATGGATTACAATGATAACAAGCAAATCAATATGCTCCAAGAAAGTATGTATCATCTATAATTTGATTTATGTTTTTTACTTTATTATTCTTATTTTTTACTTGTGGAATAATTGTGGAAGTGCATTTGTAAGGCCTTGGCCTTGAATGGCTTTGGGAACCTCCACAGGATGATCACCTTACTGATCATTAACTAGCATAGATGGACATGACTGAAGGTTGAAAACTAGAAGAGTTGATTTTGGGCGTCCTTGCACGATGGCAAGGATCACCATGGGCATGTTAGGCACCCCTACCCACATTGGGCACAACAAACACCTTGGAAGATTGCACTAGTTGGATGCACCAAGAGAAGATTGGAAGGGAACTTGGTAAGGAAAGGAAAGGTGGGGGTTATGGAAGATGACCTCATCTGATCTACAAGTATGATGCATGATGGAAAATATTGGCATATAAAACTTAACAATATTTTATAAACTTGGGTGCTTGGGCTACATGTGGACCCAATGAGTTGGGCACTGGGGGTTGCAACAAATGGTAGAAGTACCTTTGGGAACAAACATCTAAGGATCACAATCGTGGGATGCGCTCCTTGGGTGCACATCCACCAAGAACGCATATGTCTGCCACACAACCATTGGACACACTTATTAGATGCACCCTTGCTAGGCACACCTGGACACCTTGGGCACACTTGTTGGTTTCCTAACACTTTGGGAGAAACACCATTGAAAATTTGGCGGTCAACAAACAAGTCACGGAGGGGTTAGAGGCACTATCGATCATAGTTTAAGTTGGTAATGTTGGTACTTAGGTCTACTTTAGAGTGAAAGGCAAGTCACATATAAAAGGTGGATGCCTCAAAACTATGAAGGCATAAGAGAAGAAGTCATTTAAAAAGAATGTATTTAGGAGCCCTTCATTTTGTGCTAAGTTCAAGGATTGGCACAATAGGGAAAACTGCATTGGATGAGTGAGAAGAAGAAGAATACGGGACCCGTAGGAGGCAGACTTACAGTTATTTCAAGGGTTGGATTGTGCAAGTATGTTGGGCAATAGGAAAAAGGAAATATTGAATTAGACTCATTGTACATATGTAATAGAGTTGCAAGTAAAGTATATAATTCCCATGTTGTATTTCTACAAAATTCTTCATATAATAAAGTTAAGGCACCTACCTTGGGTGTTGCCTATACATGTGTGTTGTGGACTATTTATGTGTTGGATGTTACTATTCCTTGATTTTCTTTGTGTTGGCTAAGTATTGAAATATTGACTAAGTGTTAAAGTGTTGTTGGGATGTTTTAAAGGCCAAAATTGAGCATGTGCCTAATGTTGAATGAACTTGGTTGAGTAGGAATTAGCTGCATTTGGTAGATTGTAGGTTAAGTTGAAGTTATGGGAAGACCTTAAGTGAAGAGGCATAGTCTAGTTGTAGCAAACACTTTGGGATGAGTTGGCAGGAATCCACAAGAGAGCTTGAAGACTGGAAAATGCAAACTTAGTGCCTTGTTGTAGTAGGTAGTCAAGACATTTTTTTTGCACAAAATGATGAGTTCTCATTGTTTCAAGAATGTTGAAGGCTTGAGGCAACAAAGTGAACCAAGTCTTTGAGACTTAGGTAGGTTTTTCAAATGTGCCTAGAAGGTCAACCTATTTCTTACTTGTGACATGGAAATCACAAGCAAAAGGTCATGGAATACCAATGTGGAAATCATGGCCATGGACTTGGAAAATGGAATCAAGAGATCTGTAAGTTATCGTAGGAACATGTGGTGAAGTTGGAGCAGACTAGCGCAAGAGTTAAAGCTTGGGTTCAAAAGTTGATTACTCTGACAAACCAAGTAGAGACTTGGGTGTTTCCTAAGTTGAAACTGTTCAAGAGAAATGATGCCTAAGTTGACAACAACATTACAACAAGGAAGCAATCAAAATTTCCTATGTCCATAACTAAGAATGTTGCTTGTTTCCTTTGTTACTTGAATCATTTCGCTATGGGTTTTCCTTTGAGAAGAAGTCCAAGTGCAACCAATACCAACTTTGAAGGTGAAGAAAACAACCTTGGGAGCATGCCAAGTACAACATATTTCAAATGCAACATTGAAGGTTTTGGGTGCTTTAACAACAAGTTTGGGAAAGTCTGTGGTAGAAGTTCATGAACATAGTTTACAAGGTGAATACATGTCAATGGTCTATGTTTTGTGAATATGTGTGGGTTGAAGATGGAAGCCTTGGTAGACACTGGTGCAACCCACAACTTTGTAAGTGAATGGACCGCTACATCACTTCATTGTAATCCTAAAAGCAACATGGCCACGTTCAAGGGGGTGAACTTAGTAGTGAAGCCAACAACATGAGTAGTTTTTTCTACACCTTTGAAGGTTGGGAAATGGTTTGGTAGATTAGACTTGACAGTGGCTCCATTGGATGACCATACAATCATCTTGGGGAAATACTTTCTCAAGATTGCCAAATCAATTCCCATGCCCCATGAGAGTTGTTAGATGTTCTTAGATGGAACCAAGACCTGTGGTGTGCCTATGATGATTAGAAAGAAGTTGGAAAGGATGCCAAGAATGTCATTTATAAAGTTGTTTGAGGAAAATAGTGAATCCACATGCAAGCCTTGTGTTGTCTCACAATACCAAGAAGAGATGATTTTGGGCAGAGCAACCTTGGGTGACAAAGATGGTGAAAACCATACAAAGAGAAGGTTGGCAACATCAGAGATTCTGATGGATTCATAATTGAAAAAGACGAAATGGTTGTGCACTTTAAAGAACCATAATCAAGACATTGGAGGTAATGTTGAACTTGCACCAACAGTAGTTATGGAGTTCATTGGTAAATGCACTCATCAAAAAATGTATTGTTGTGCAAAAGAAGAGGCAAGCCAAACAATGTCTCATTTTTTATGAAAAATAATCTAAGTGTTGGGTCTGAGTAGTGCATCGGGGAACTCACCCAACAAAGTTGGACACATAAGTGAGAGATGAATATTTCCTTGATTGTGATGCAAACGACAATGTAGAGTTTTTCATATTATCCATGGGGATATATGATTTCCAATTGACGATAAATTGATTAGAATAATTGGGTTGCAGATTGTCAGAGAAGGAGGCAATTTTAAGATACTTGAGCATGAAGCACAAGTCAGAAACTTTGATTGGCAGTGGCCTTAGAAACTTCTTGCCATCTCCTTTTTTCTAACAATTCACAAGGTGACTCATCGCTTAGGAGTAGACAATGGAGCCTAGAGGACCTATGAAAAAGGTGCCTCGAAAAATTATGTCTTGGAGTATACTTAATAGTATGGAGGCAAAGGTGGTGATCTTGCCTTAGTTCAAAATATTTGTACAAGATTAATGAAGCATGGATGAAACTGACTATTTTGGGCTTGAAGATGTCAATTCTCATGGTTTGGGCATGAAAGTTGGACTAATCACCCAACCGGTTCAAGACTTCATAGGATCTAGTGTAAAAAAGCATGTAAAAGTTGGTTGAAGTACCGATGCAATAGTACATTTGGATGGTGCAACACTTGGACATTTTCTTGATCTTCTTGAATGAATACTAGATTGCAATGATAGTAGGTATCTGCAATAATGTTGGTCTTACTTTACAACCACAACATGAGAAAGTAGTAGAAGTTGGGAAAAGACACTTTGTTCAAGGGAAGAATTGGACAAAGTGTAGTTGCATAGCAATTTTGGTAATGACAGTGTGGAGAAGTTGAAGAAGTCAATTATGAATGGATGCTTGGGTCTAGGCAACAAACTTGGAGGAAAATAGGTTCTTGAGGATGTTGTCGGGGATAGCAATGAATTTTAGTGGGGGAGGATGTAAGGCCCTAGCCTTGAATAGCCTTGGGCACCTCCACTGCATGATCACCTTAGTGGTCATTAACTAACATAGATGGACATGATAGAAGGTTGACAACTAGAAGAGTCGATTTTGGGTTCCCTTGCACAATGTCAAGGTGCACATAGACATGTTGGGCACCCTTGCTCAGATTGGGCACACTGTAAACGTTGGCAACTCTCACTAGTTGGATGCACTAAGAGAAGCTTGGACGAGAACTTGGTGAGGGAAGGGAAAGTGGGGGTTACAGAAGATGACATTGTATGATCTGCAAGTATGATGCATGATGGAAAATATTGGCATAGATAAATTTATTGGATTTTACTGCATGATCACCTTAGTGGTCATTAACTAACATAGATGGACATGANCATAGATAAATTTATTGGATTTTATAAATTTAGGTGATTGGGATACATGCAAACCCAAGGAGTTGGACGCTCCAAACTTGGGGGTTGCAACAAATAGTAGAAGTGACTTTGGGCACAAGCATCCACATAGTGCAATGATGGGGCACACTTATTGAGTGCACATCCACCGGGGAAACATCCATATGTCACACATCCATTGGATGCACTTGTTAGGTGCACCCTTACCGAGCACACTTGAGCACCTTGGGCACACTTGTTGGGAACAAGACCATTGGACATCAGACAATCGATGAACAAGTCATGAAGGGGGAAAAGGCACCATAGGGCATAGTCAAAGTGAAAAATGTGGGCACTTGGGTTCACCTTAGAGTGAAGGGGCTTGTATGAGACTCATATAAAAGGAGGATGTATCAAAAGTGATAGGCATAAAAGAAGAATTCATTCACAAAGAGTGTAAAGAAGCTCCATGATTTGTGCTAAGTTCAAGGGTTGGCACAATAATGTGAATTACACTAGTTGAGTGAGAGGAAAAAGACAAGACTTGTAGGAGGTAAGCATGTGGTCGTTTCAAGGGTTGGATTGTGCAAGTTTGTTGGGAAATATGCAAAAGACAATATTTCCTTAAACTCATTGTACATCTGTAATATAGTTGCAAGCAAAAGGTGACAACTCCCATGTTGTATACATGTAACAGTATTCATATAATCAAGTTAAGGCACCTACCTTTAGTTGCACCGATACATGTGTGTTGTGGACTCTTTATGTGTTGAATGTTATTGTTACTTGTTTTTCTTTGTCCTGGCTAAGTGTTGATTTATTGGCCAAGTGTTAAAATATTGTTAGGATATTTTAAAGACCATAGTTGGACATGTGCCTATTGTTGAATAAATTTGGTTGAGTATGAATTACCTATATTTGGTAGATTGTAAGTTAAGGTGAAGTTATGCACATACCTTAAATGAAGAGGTGTAGCCTAGTTTTAGTAAGTGCAAGTTGGCCAAGCCCCTGTAGCCGAGGCAAGGTAGCATTGCACGACCTCGGGTGTCGAAACAGTATTGTGGATGTTATCCCTCAAAATAGCACCATCATTTTGAGTGATAGAATGAGTCAAAAAATTCAATTTTGTGAGTCTTGGTCTTCAAAATCTAAAATTGCAGGGTGTTGACTGTTCATGGCCCTGAGGATGAGATCATTCTTGTCACGAATGCTTTTGAATTTGATAAGCTTATATCAAATCATGTTCTTCAGGTTTTGGATGAAACTGATCATTATTACAATTTCCATCAAGAAGAGTTGACACCTGTTGTCCTAAGTTTCATAAAGTCTGATTAAGAGAGGCCTAAAAACAGGAATACAAACTATTGGTTTGCATAGAGMARATGAAGATAATGGTATCATAGATCGRTYARGAACCAAAMTACAACTCTMAAGTCCATGATCAGTCATGTCTTCTGACAATCTACATGAATTGACTGAGTCTGATTTGAAGCTTTCTGTGACATTTAGTTCATTTCACAAATATACAGAAGATTGGCAGAAATATAACAGGTTTTGTCTTTGAACTAAATGATGAGATCTATATATACAAAGGGCAGAGCAATTGCAACACAGTGTGTAGAGTTCAGGGCAACAAAGCATTTCATAGCTGGATGGATCCGAACATGTCTAGCATGCTATAAACTCTTGCAAACCTTTCCCAAAAAGAAGATGGAGACGCATTTTCAAACATCATCATGAGGTTTAATGTGATAAGCTGCCGAAAATGAAAAGAACATGAGGTATGATGGTCAGTTCTCTCCAGATCGTACAAATGACACTCACTCTCACGAGATCGACCTCATAACCTGATATAATTCACATGATGATACTCTGAGGATTACGTACAAGATGGATAGCATCATAATGGAGCATGGTCACTTGCTGGGCTCATTTGAATTGGCATCTAATTTCTCAAACGCTCCAAACAAAGCTGATCTCCCGAGAGTTTCTCATTTGCCTGCGCAACAGAAGTTCATGTTTCAACTAAGTGGCAGAGATAAGCTGAGTATCAATTCAAAGGGGCGTTCTCGTTATCAAAGCAGAGATTCATGCACGGGAGGAGTCGACAATCGTCTTCCATTACGAGATTTCAGCAAAGTGTCCCTCTATCGTCTGCTACAGAATGTTTTCTTATGCCACGACTGGATGAGTCTCTCTCATAAGCTAGAGTTTACTTGAATGCTTGGTATGTTGAAACCTTCTTCCCATTTTGAATCCTAGCTGAGTGCTTAAAGAATGGTTTGTTAGTATCCCTGATTTTTAGCTGGAAGAAGTCATCTGTCAGTCTTGGAGCTGTGAGTATCATTACAAGTCTCAGTTTCTAAAACGTCTATGCCTATGATCTCATACTGTTCTTTGTCACATCTAATAACTCAAGTCTAGGGTTAAACGTTCATGATTTGATTCCTAAATTTCAGCCACGAAATCAGTTCGACTAAAACGCCTCATTCCTACAATCTCGGGTTAAAACTCCAATTGCTATGCCATGTGTTTTTTGCAATATGCCTTTGCTAATAACTGAGACTTGAAATGAAGGATATCTTTAATCAACCGAGAAAGTAGCTAACCTTCTGCTTCCAATGAGAGGAGCTCGGCGAAATATTAATAACACAGACCTGTAACAAAGGATTGGAGGAATTTTCTGCTGAAATCACGTGATTTTGCGGGGCAATTTCGACGGCCTTCCCGAGCTCTAAATTCAAATCTGAAAGCACCAGTAATAGCTTATGATCTGTAGATCAAAATCGACTATTTGAACATGCAAAATGGACATCGGACGGCTGAGAAAATTGATTTTTTCCAAAGGCAGTTTTTTTAGGAATTCTACAGGTTTCAGCAGCTTAGGCAAAGCCTCCGAGAGCTCATTAGCTGCCGAAAAGGCTGACTTTCGGCAGCTAACGCGTGAAACTGGCAGAAGGCTTAGCTGCCGAAAGCCTGTTTTCACAGATCGCTTAAGTTTTTGCGCAGATCTCGAAAATTTTGGTTGAAATAGCAGGAGACGGGTCAAAACAAATGAATTATGAATTGTGTTATCGGTATCTAAAGGGGTTACGAAGGAGATCAAAGTCAAAGTGGTTGTTTTGTTAGGTTTGAGCATCTTTTTAAGGAAACAACTCTAAGATCAAGTGCCACATCAGCAAGGTCGAGTCTGCATGTACCTAATCAAAGCCACCGAGCCTTGGGAGGCTAACTTCACTTCACCAGCTATCGAGCACTAGAGAGAGGACCAACACATTGTCATTTCCTTGTTTTTAGGGATCATTCCCTATCTTTTTGCATTTACTGTTCTAGTTAATCTTTTAGTGTGACAGATCCACGTTTTTAGGATCTGAAGAACGATTTTGTAAAGGCTATAAAGCCTAAGAACTGAGGCTGAGCCATTGTTTGATTTTGGATAGAGGAATTAGCTATTGTACTAAGACTTTTGATGTTAATACAGATCACAGGTTCCTTTCAATTTTGATTATCAATTTTCCATATTTCTTCTGCACTTTTATCTGTGTTGTCAAGCTTTGAATGGCTGTTATCCCATTGTTTAGCTCATAGCCTAGTAATAAGTTTCTTGATTGTCTCTTAGACCCTACATCGTACTGGTTTAGTTACAATCTGTTCTTCACCCACTTTAAAGTTATCTGCTGATTAATCAATCTTTGAGAGCACTGTCTATTTGTTTATCATTTTGATGTTTGAATTCCATAAGCTGAATTGAGTTCCCATTGATCCACATTCACAAAATACAAAAACATTCATTTCTTAAGTTACCAAGCACCTTTAAAAATGTGTAGTTGTGAAATGTAAAAGTATATACAAACAAGAAAAAGATGGAACGCAGTGATATGCCAATGCGGCTAGGGTCCAAACCCTAGCCGCCACCGCTCTGTTACTTGCAGGGGCGCGGAGTTTCGTTTGTAGATGTCATTCCAGGTCTCCCTCAGCATTCAGGACGTGATTCGGGCCGCCTTCGCTCTGATATTCGTTTGCAGAGGTGCTGAGGTCGTTTAGCTGCCGATCGCTCTGCACTCAGGACGCAACTCGGAGATTCCAGCGCGCCCCTATAGCGTGCAAGCGATCTGGAGCAGTGGTAGCTCTGGGGGACGCCGCTCTGTCAAGATGGTTCCAAATCCGAGTGCCGTGAACGAGGAAGATCCTGTGGAAGCCTTCAAAGAGTTAGTCCGCTCGGCAGGACCTAAATCCCTGCCTTCTATTTTGTCTAAGTTTGTTAAGAGAATGGAGGAGATCCCTACTCTGGAGCTATCTCCAGAGCAGCCTTGCAACCTTGCCCTCTATTT
Source organism: Picea mariana (assembly GCA_032191745.1). Lineage (NCBI taxonomy): Eukaryota > Viridiplantae > Streptophyta > Pinopsida > Pinales > Pinaceae > Picea > Picea mariana. The sequence goes on from JASDQU010683664.1 coordinate 33,240, forward strand.
GGCAGAAAAGGCCCTCATCGGAAAGTTTACGGGGTCATGGCCCAGCCCCAAAACGGTGGAGGCTTGGATTGATGAACGATGGAGGCCGATGATACAGGAAAGAGTTACTCGGAGTGCAGTAGGCAGGGGTTTTTTTGTCTTCAGCTTCTCAAGTAAAGAGGACCGAGACCTAGTTTTCAGATTTGGACCCTACTTCATGGGGTCGAGAGGGTTGTTCTTAGCCCCCTGGACTCTTGACTTCAATCCCGGAGACGAGATCACCGCAGCCCCTGTTTGGGTTCGGCTGCCTTACCTCCCCATACATCTCTGGGGGAAAATCTCTCTAGAGGACATTGGCAACAAGCTTGGGCGTTTTCTGGAAAGTGTGGAACCGAAAGGGGATTAGTATACCTGCGCTCGAATTTGTGTTGAGGTTAACCTTGAGAAAGGCCTACCGGAAGCCATCAAGCTCTCCCTGGGGGGATGGAGTCATATCCAAGAGCTGGACTACGAGCAGATCCCTTTTAAGTGTCTCTGGTGCCATGCATACGGTCACTTTGCAAAAAGCTGCCCCAAAATCTCAGAGGAGCCGGAACCAGACAAAGAAGATGATTTCCAGCCAGTATCTAACCGACGAAGGCAACAAAGGCGAAAGGATCCACTACCTCAGGCTCCGAAGGCCACCCATTCAGCAAAGGAAACTCTAGAAAATCAAAACAGTTTTGAGGCGCTGAAGGAAGATGAAGCACTAGATCTAGAAGCAACACCAGTGAAGGAAGATCCTCCGGCAGAAGGAAGCCTTCCGGATTCCACCCCCCCAGGGCCAGTAGCAGCGAGAGAATCTCGGGCTGATCCCGATCCCTCTGCCTCTGCAGGTCTGACTGGCTCAGTCCCCTCTAGTGACTCTGTGGAAACTTCAGAACCTGAAGACAATTCAGTCCCGTCTCCACCCCTTACCCGAGGACGAAAGACCAACAAAGCGCGCAGAGAATTAGAGGCGTCCTCCAACATTTCTTCAGGCTCTCAGAAAAAGTTGGATCCCTTCCTTAAGAAGAAAATCCCACCCCCCTCCGGTTAATGTTTTGCTT
>JASDQU010683665.1:64512-75397 GCA_032191745.1 Picea mariana
ACAAAGTATGCATGATATATGTTCTAAGCATAGTACTTCTTAAGGTAAAGCCCGTTTCGGGGCTCACCCAGGGAGATTCCATCGTAGTCAACTAGATCAAAGGTGCCTCTATGTAAAACACGTTTCATGATGTAAGGACCATGCCATAAAGGTTCTAACTTACATAGGCCCTAACCTCTCATGAGCCTGGTCATAAACGAGGACTAGGTCTCCTTCTGTGAAAGTAGGAGGGTGGACAGATTTGTCGTATTGATTCTTGATTCGTTTTTGATACGTCTCGTTAACGAGAGCGGTATCATGATGTGTTTCATACAACCTAGTCAAGTGTAAGAAACGTTCTTCTTCAGCAGAGGTGTGGGGCAAGAGTTCTACTTTGAGTTTTAATGAGGGAATTTTGCACCTGATTGGTAAAACAACTTCTATGCCATATACTAGCTAGAAGAGAGTGAATCCAGTAGAAGTTTTCACTGAAGTACGGTAAGCCCAGAGAGCAGAGAAAAGTTGTAGATTCCAAGATGTCTTGTTTTCCCCTACCATCCATTGGATCATAGTTTTGAGGACCTTGTTGATAACTTAAACTTGTCCATTTGCTTGAGGATAGTACAGGGATGAGTTCTCATGGCAAAAACCCAACTTGGCATGCAACTCACTCATCATCTGGTTTTGAAACTATGAACCATGATCAGTGACAATGGCTTATGGAACACCAAAGCGAGTGATGATGTGGTTAATAAATAAAAGAGTTGTAGTACGACCATCAGTCAGAATGGTAGGCATAGCCTCAGCCCATTTGGTAAAGTAATTAACGGTGATGATTATATAACCATGCCCCCCAATTGAGGTAGGCTTACACTGCATGAAATCAATTCCCCATTTGGAAAAGACGTTGATGGCAATAATGGGATGCAACAGAGCAGGGTGGGTTCATTCCTTTTTATGAAAAAATTGGCAGGGTGGTCACTTTTTGATGGCCTCAATACAATCCTTGAAGATTGAGGTCCAAAAGTAACTGGAACGTAAAATTTTCTGGGCTGTAGCCATCCTAGAAAGGTGACCACCACAGGCTCCAAGGTGACATTCATTGAAGATGCGTTCAACCTCTTCATTTGTCAGACATCATCACAAGATAGTTTCAATGCCACATCGATATAAAGTGTCTCCGATAATAAGGTAATGACGGGAATGGTGGCGAATACGAAGATGTTCTTCATGAGAGATATCAGGCTAAAAACGTTGGGTCTAGAGATAAAGAAGGATGTCTCCATACCAAGGATCAGAAATGCTAATGAGAAATAAAGATTCATCAAGGAGAGAATCTCTAGGCTCAGTGTCTTCATCAGCATGGGGAAAATCGTAGATGAGCTCCGCAAACACCAAGGACTTTTTAGATTTGGACTTAGCAAATTCAAGATTGAATTCCTGAAGGATGACGATCCATTTGGAGTATTTTCCCCCAAGGACTTGATGTGTCATAATATGATACATTGGGTTGGAGTCTGCGATAACTATGGTGGTGCATTGCAAAATATAGTGACAAAATCTTTGGACAACGATGATGGTTTCCATAAGCAACTTATCAACATGTGAATAGTGGAGCTCTGGTCCAGATAGACTTTTTCTCAAATAATAAATCACATGTTCTTCACCGGAAGAGTCCTCTTGAACTAACACCATGGCAATAGTGGAAGTAGAGGCCACTAAGTAAAAGATGTAGTCCTTCATATAGTCTGGAGGATGCAACAAAGGAGTCTTGGTCAGTGCATGCTTAAGAGAATCAAAAAATCATTGAGCAGTGTCACCCCAGATGAAAGGGGTGTCTTTCTAAAACAATCGCATGAATCCTTTAGTGATCTCAGTGTAGTTACAAATGAAGCGGCGAAGAAAGTTTTCTTTCCCCTGCAAATTTGGAGTTGCTACAAGTTGTTAGGTGGTGGTAAAGATAGGATAGCTCTAATATTTAAGGGATCCACCCGAATCTCATCCTTGGAGACAACAAATCCAAGGAGTTGGCCTAATTCGACAACAAAAATACATTTATGTGGGTTCAAATGAATACACTATAACTGACATCGAAGAAAAATAGCCTGTAGATGACCAAAATGGTCTGATCGACTGGATGAATGGGAAGGTAAGTCGTCGAGGTAAGGTTCCACAATATGTTTGATATCGTGGAAAGCATATGACATGGCTCACAAGAATGTAGCACCAACATTTTTAAGGCCAAATGGTAGTTTTCGATAGGCGAAAGCTCCCCATGGGCAGATGAAGGCTATCTTATGTTGATCAGTAGGTAAAATGTCAATCTGGTTGTACCCTGAGAAACCATCCATGAAAGAGAAAAGTACGCTACCAATGCAATTATCAATAATATGGTCGATGAAGGGCATAGGGTAGTTGTCTTTTGGACAAGCCTTATTGAGATCCCTATAATCAACATAGACACGATTGGTCCTTTGTTTCTTAGTAACCGGAACAATGTTCGAAACCCATTTCGTCAAGGGGACAAGATAAATGAAGCCAGATTTCAATAATTTCTCAACTTCTACCTTAATAGCTGCAGTCTTCTTAGGATGGACCGGGTGGAGTTTCTATCAAACAGGTTTGACACCTAGGTAGGTTTTAATCTCATGCACAATGATCGATGGATCAATCCATGGCATCTCTTCATAGCTCCAAGTGAAGACATCACAAAATTATTTAAATAAAGTGGTATAAGAGACCACTTCCTTGGGTGAACAACTAGAACTGAGGTTAATGTTTTCCACGACACCTTCCTTGATCGAAATGTCAATAACGATCATCAATGAAATGTTTCCCAAATTCCCCTCAGGAAGAGTATCTTGTGTGAGTATGGGAGATTGTGGAAAATCGATAACATCAGGAGGGAAGACATAGTGTATGTCTTCTTGAATTTCTTCAAGAGGTCGAAGAAAAGAGGATCGATGATGGCTATCATCCCAAGGTACTTCATCGATACTAAGAATTTCCATTATAGATTCATCGAAAAGAAAAATTTGGGAAATGTATTCGAATGCAGACGACAAGGAATTTAACCATGATGGCATCGAGTAACTGTCGGGTGCCAAAAGATGTTGGTCATCCAAGGTGAGAGAGGAAGATTAGATAGAAAAATATGAGGTTTCGGCTAGACTAAGTGGCATGGTGTCACCTAGTGCATTGAATTCCAAAGGACTAGGTACAATCCAAGGTTTAGATGATTCCAAGTATTGGTAAACCGTAGTCAAAATCATATTGATTGTGGCAATATGATGTGTGGTGAGTGGAAGTGGTGTAGGGAAGGTAACCATAAGTCTATAATCTTTCAACAAGACAAAACCAATGCTTTCATACATGATCTTGTGATCTCTCAAAAAGGGAATATTGTTAGTAGTAGGAGTGTGAGCGTCAGGTGTACAATAATTTAACTGATTGATGGTGACAATTTTACCTTGATGAGGAAATTGCACACATAGAAACACCGAAGAAGCTACGGAAGTCATGGCATAAAACCAACTTCTTCCAAGTAACAGGTTGTAATCGAGAGGAGCATCGACCACCTTGACATCAACAGTAACAGTTTTTCCAGCTAACTGAATGGCTAAGGACTGTAATAGTCCGTGAGGATGAAAACCTCTCCCAATGAATTCACACAACATTGTTGGGGATTTGTTAAGTGCAGGTGATTTCAAGATTTTCCAGCAGGATAAAGACATGACACAAGTAGAGGTTCCCTCATCCAAAATAGTTTGGTGAATTTGTTGATTATGAACAACAACATCAACTTGGAAAGCAAGTTGGTGAGAGATTTGAGATGTAAAATTATCCAGGTTAAACATGATATTGTTGGGCAACTCAGGATCAAAAGCTCCAATAGTGGCTAAGAGAATTCTATGTTGACTAGGGCAGTGTTATAGAACTTCTAATGCAGACATAGCACACAGTTCTTGAGCCAAATATTCAACAATGTTGTAGTTCTGGGCAGCACGCGAACTAGGATTAAAGGTAGATTTATGGATAGTTCTCTTAGAAAGGCATAATATAGAGTCAAACATAGGTTTCTCTATCTAAAGTGATCTAGATGGAGGACTGACAGATGGAGGGATAATGGAGGATGGTTATGGATCTAGTAAAGAACCGTTAGTGACATTTCCTTAGTCATGTTTAACTGGTGTGTCATAGGTTGTAGAGAAGGTGGTTAAATCAATCCCGTTAAATAGATATATATGGGAACTTGTCGAGGCTTCATCATGAGAAGGGTGGTTGGAACTGCCCCCTAGAGAGGGGGTTTGAGCAACCATAGATTTTTGTTGAGGAAATGGCTGAGTAAGCACAGAGGGATGGGAATTCCCCTTGAAAAGTTTGGCCACTACATCGTGATGTGGACAGTCTCTAGTGTAGTGATCACCACCACAAATAAGAAATGGGAATTTCGGTTTCCACTGTGGTTTCTTTTTGGTAGCAGGTAGTGGGTTTTGAGCTTTAGGTTGTTCATTGTTATTATTCTTTTTGGTTTTGTTATTTGTCTTTTTCTTACCTCCGGATTGTTGTGAAGGGGAAGTTTGAACTGCATTCACCTCAGAGATTTGAGTTTGGGGGGAGGTAGAGGAGAGTGTGTTCTAACTGGGAGCGGGTGTGGATCATATCGGTTAGTTGTTCCAGTTGACTGGGACGAAGATTGGGTTTTGACGGAGCCAATAACACCATCCGCATGCGATGAGGATGAAGGTCTGGATGGATTGGTGTTTGCATGGGTAGCATTTGGGATTAATTCATACAAAGTACCAGATTGGGAATAAACCAAATCTAAGTATTGAGCCAAAGAAATGGCCTCTTTTTCTATGATTACACCACCCAGGGAAACATCACGACCAATCAGGGGTAAGAGTGATTTAGTAAACCATTCTGCCAATAATTGGTCAGGAATGATTACTTTGATCAACCTTCGTCGTCGCCTCCACTCATGAATATGATCAGAGATGTGCACGGAGTTGGTCTGACGAAGGGAAGTCAAGAATTCAGTACCCATCTCGTATCGAATGGGTAGTTGAAAGTGAGTGAGAAAAGACATGGAAAGGGAGTTGAAGTCTTGAAAAGAACCACGTGGCAGTTCAATATACCACTTGGCTACTGAACCCATAAGTGTTCGATGGAAAAGATGCAAACGTATATATTCGTCCATTAAGGAGTTTGATGAACACCACAAATGGAAATTCATCACATGGTTATTTGGGTCTTCTCCAGGTTTACTCTCAAAGTTTGGAATATCATAAGGTAGTTTAGCCGGAATCACTGGCCAGAAAGGATAATGATGTATAGGATCATTGGTCAACTAAGACAAGTCTGGGAGATCCAGAGTAGCGAGGAATGGTAGTTGTCAGTTAACCTGAGGGTGATACTGGTGTGGAATAGGGACACCAGTAGGACTGTAAATTGGGATAGGTGGATAATTGTAACCAGTAGGTCCTCCTTCATACATTTGTTGCTGACCAGAGTAAACATGATTCGAGGAGGGTTGAGAAAATTGTGCGAGTGGAGGATAACCTGATGGGTTTTGAGGATTATAATTTAGATTTGGGGTAAACATTTTGTCCATAAGGAGGATATGTATTAGTCCCTTGAAAAAGATGAGGTTGTTGTAGACCTTGAGGATTATGCCCCCCAGAGAACTGTGGGTTTCCTGGGAAAGGGATGTTCCACGGATTGGGCATTGTAGACACATTCTGTCCATAAGTTTGATGATGGGATCCAGTCTAAGGTTTCCCCCCAGCATGAGGTTTCCCTCCAAATGGAGGTTTCCCTCCGAAATGAGGTTTCCCCCTAGCATAAAGTTGATTCCTTGGAGTTTGGAAACCAGACGTAAACGACTAATCGGTGCCACTTAAGGGATTAGAGCCACCAAGAACAATTCCTTTTGTTTGCTGTATAGGTATAGAACTTCCAGGTATAACCTGGGTAGTGTTGACATGAGAAGAATTCAGTGCTTTGTACCCTAGGGGAAGTGACGAAGAAGGCCTAGATGAAATTGGTGTACCAATGGGAGCTTGGATAACCACCATGTTACCGGTGGGAATAATCGCAATGTGAGGGACCATCGTAGAATGGGCCATTTGGAGAGAAATAGTGGAACTTGGACCAACAAAATGCATGTTTGAACCAACAGACGGTGTGGTTGAACTAACGATGTGGATATGACAGGTATATAAACACCTATTCCTAATTTGTAAAGGTCTCTCACTGTGCGAGATGAGCTTCAAACTATGTCAGTAGTCCAAAGGGGGTCTCTGACTTGAGGGCCCGAATGAGACCCAGTCAAAATGTCAAAAGGATCAATGACAACAAGTTCTTCGGTTAAATTCATCTCGATAAAATGCCTTTCATATCCCGCAGGAATGCAAAAATCCTCTATAGAATCCGTAACAATTCAAAAATTTTCTAAAGAGGTGGAAACTTCCTCCTATGAGGTTATAATGTAGTGCACCTCACTCGGTTGAGGAGATCCCTCCATAGAATGAGGGTGTAAAGGGGTAGAATCTTCCATATTTTCTGGGGGAAGTCCCTGTACCCTATGCAAATGACATGGAGGGTCGATGTTGGCGGAAAAACTTCGACAAAAAAAATCTATGACCAACTAACGAAAAAGAAATAGCATACACTAATCAAATATAGGAATCAAACCAAGCAAACAAAACCTTCTTTCGATGAACATACTAGTTGGTGATGAAATCCAACGTTGCGTGATCAAGTCAAGAAGGGGCTAGGATATGGTGGAACAATTACGATGGTGACCTGCTTAATGTACTTGCACCTTGGTGCAAGCTTCGACGCAGTAATTGTGGATTTACCCTCCAAGGAGCCCGAGTGAGTTTGACCAATGTCTGTTCTAGGTATAGTGAGACTTCCCTTCACTGTCACCTTGTGTAATTACCTAAAGATTATGGCTACTAAGGACACCAACTCGTAGTCATCCCCTGGGTGGGTACAATTGATAGTCTATTCTGAACGTATGAGCAGGATAACAAGTCTGAAATCATTCTAGAGAACTGAGGACAAGTGGACTAGTCGAACTCTAGAGGACCCTAAACAGATTCAGAGTTCACGAAGCACCGAGACCAAATGAAACTAGATGAACCTCATGAAGAACCCTCAATATACGATCTGACCACTACAAATGGTTGAACCATAGAGGGATAATCTTCGTAACTCTCTCGAATGCGACCTTGTGTGTAACCCCTGTGTGAGAGGGGGATCCCAGAAATCCTATACGACAATTATATTTTATCTCCCTATCGCAAGATGCTAATGTTTTTTTTTAATACTTTGGAGAGTTGTACTCACAGCCTAATCCAAAGTGTTAATCCTAGTCTAATGTTGGTGGAAGATTCTAAAAACAAAATGTTCTAGATAAATTTTAATTAGTGTTAATTTTGTAGTTGTTCTTTGCTCAAGGGTGTATGAAAATGAAATTGATGGTATTATGACTCAATTCCCCAAAAATGAATAAGAAATGATAAGCAATCTTTTTGTTCAATGAATGCCTATTTAAGGGAAGGAGAAAAATGTTATTTTCACTGTCAAACACTACGATGTAGTATCCTCATATAATTGTTTCTCAATCAAATCCAGTATGATGCTAAAAATTTCATAGAATTTTGTTCTAATATCCAAAAACAATCATAAAAAATGTATCCTTTTACTTTATGTGCCAAGGATAATGAATCTAATCAAAATATTTCTATGTCATTGAGACTTTAAGATCAATGATATTTAGACAATTAGAAGCAAACTTCACACAAACAAAAACAAACTCTCATAGTGATTAAACAAGAAAGACAAAGATAACCAAACTTGCAAAAAGAAAACCAAAAACTCAAAAAAAGAAGAAAAAAGGCTTGGACAAGATGACCTCAAAGTTCAAATGGAAAGGTGCATATACCTTTGAATTTCCTTACAAAATCTTTTACTGAGTCAGATAAATGAGAGGAAAACAATAAGTTGACTCTAAATCGTCAAGGACAAAGAGTGACTTCAAGGTAAGGAAAAAATATCAAAATTTCAAACAAAAGGTGATCAAATCTCATAAAGCAAAGTGTTGAAGGCCAAGACAAATATGTATTGAGGTTGTAAGGACTCTAAGTAACTGCAAACAACAAGAAAATGAATTCAGATATCAAACTCCTACAATATTTTGAAAAAAAAGGGGTAGCGCTCTGGTGTCAAGGGCACTAGATTGTTGCAACACTCTTTGTAATCTTGACAGGGAGCACCAGCACTCTGTTAGAAGAGGCAGGGGGGCGCTGGCCACTAAAAATTCAGAAAAATGCCCAGAATCCAAAAATTCAAGCAAACTCAGAAATTCAAAGTGTATGAGATGAGGTAAAGAGTCACTCAACACATCTCCAAGAATCAGAGACACAGTATGAATAAGGTCAAATATGAGCAAAGTCTAAAACAAGATCTAGGAAGGAAACCAAAGCTAAAATCTTCGGTCCCCAGTGGATTTGCCAATTTTTGTTATAGGAGAATCCCCCTGCGGACAAGTGGATTTCCTCTTCGATACTAGACCCCTATGACCAAGACGTAAAAGTGCTATTTTGGACACTGATATTCCTTTTCATGAAGCTAAACCATACAAAGAAGAAGAAAGAAGAAGGGTAAATACCTTCACCGGCGTTTGTCCTTGCTCGATCTAGGCTAATCTTGATCTCCAAGTTCTTTAGAAGGTCCTGCAATACAATGACCAACAACAACAAGACATACTTCCTACTCTACCATGATTAGCTCCATAATAGATCTATAAAAAGAAACAATTTCATGAAATGTACACAAAATTAAAGGAAACATGCCAAGCATAGATTTGTATTAATGAAAACAAAGTGAAAATCTTACAGCCATAGATGTAGGTGCAACAACTTCACCAAGCTATCTTTTTCCAGACCCTTGCTCAAATAATCCAAACACGGAATGATGATGCTTCAAAGATATATCCCTTATGATATCATAAGTTTGATGCCTTACAATGTCTCCCCTTTCACCATGAGGAGGCCTCCTTATATAGGCTTGGAGACGCCTAACCACTTAAGATATTCTTGGGATAGGTTGAGGATTCTTATCCTTCAGTTGTGGATATTCCCTAAGATCAAGCCTTGACCTCAGATTTGAATCCAACCAACTTCAGAGATTAAGGGGATTCTTCCCTGATTTCTCTCAAAAATCCAAAATTCACTCAAAAACGCCAATGCTCCCTCAAAAGGGGGCACAGAGCATTGTAACGCTCCCTCAAAAGATGGTGCAGAGCATTGGCACTCTCTGAAAGTGTATAGGGGAGTGCTACCTTCCAAAATTGATTTTTGAGTGAATTTTTTATGGCAAAATACTTGTACTCTTTGTCAAATGTCTTCTCCTCTTCAAAACCAGTCTTTTGAGGTGTCTTGCAAGTGTTCTTAATAATATTATCTGAGACATGACATAGGAAAGATGAGAGTATGATATTTGCGACACTTGTGGGCGAAATGTGACACTTGAAACATTTGGTAATGATGACACTAGGCCATCATCGTAATGAGTAATTTTGATGTGTAACAATCCCAAACGGTGTTCCAAATATGCATTTCTTTATGTTTATTGATATCTGACATTGTCTACATCTTTCCATCATTAGCCATAAGACTTCTACATGGTCTCTCAAAAAACTGTAGACTGTCCAATCATCCAGGTATACTTCGAGAAATTGGTGAATGAATTCCTTAAATGTTGTGATGACTACTCTAGAAAAGATTGATGGTGCATTCTTCAGTCCAAACGACATTATTGTATACTGATACGATCCCCATTATGTTGTGAATGTGGTCTTGTATCTGTCTTCTTGTGCTAACTTGATCTGATGGTAGCCTGAGAATCCATCAGTGAATGAGTAGGCTTCATGTCCACCTACGCTTTCTAATACTTCGTCTATGAAAGGTGTAGGGAATGGGTCATGTAGGCATGTGTCATTCAACTTTCTCAAGTCGACACATATCTTGATCCCTCCTTGTTTTTTGTCTTGTACTACCATCGGGCTTATCCATTCTGATTCTTCGACTGGTTCTATGATGCCAGCTTCAAGCATCCTGTTGATCTTAGCCTTGAATTTCTACTTGTATATTGGGTTCAGTCTATATGGTCATTGTCAGATCGATCTTTCTTCAGGTCTGAGTGGTATCTTCATTTCCCCTAGCTCTCCGACTATACCTTTCATCTCTGTAAATGTTGTGGGAAACAAGTTGATGTACTCGCAGAATAACTTTGTTATTCTTTCCACTATTTTCTCAACCCAGTAGTCTCCAATGCTGGCCATCTTGGGATTCTTGACTATCCCAATGTTGACTTTCCTTACTTTGATCGGTGTGGAAATGAATTCGGATTCTATGGGTGGACCTTCCACATATCTTTCACCTTTTGCTTCTTCTATTTGAATATCACGTGAATCGTCTTCATATGGTGCTTCCTCTTGTACATGCTAACATGAAAATAGTTCCTTGACTATATGTCTTTTCCACTATTGTTTATCTGTGATAAGTTCTATTTTTGGTTCTTTGATGAATATCGCTCCTCATATTGTTTTAAGAGCAACATCTATGTTGGGGTTCTCTTTCTCAAATGAGAAAGTAACTATGAAATTTTGTTGCAATGTTATCCAGGTCATAGTTCCTTTATGCAATTCCTAGTCTATATACCAGTTCGTTGGTATGCCCTCTAGAGTGTGTATAAAATGATGAGGCCATTCCTCTGGGGGTGTCATTTTCCACAGCATTCTCCACTCCTCCAAGTGTTCCACTCATGCCATTTGATGTCCATCATACTTTTTTTGTTTGTTTTGTTTTTGTTTTGCATCGAACCTTATGTGAAG